>CAVNYN010222917.1:0-27423 GCA_963692815.1 Nyctanthes arbor-tristis
GGAGTTCAGACGTGTGCTCTTCCTATCCCCAACCCCCCCCCCCCCAAACTCTCCTGTGAGGCTAGTGAAAACTGAAAACACTGAAAAAAGTTTACTTTGATATTTTTGTATCTATATACTGACAGATACATACAGCTTCATTAATATACGTCTTTTCCTGTATACAGCAAACTACATTTCCTGTATCTGTATAGTGAAAACGTCAAAAGTCAATCTTTGGTACAGTATCTGTATTTTGAAGCTCAAGTGAGGTTGTCTTGTTTCTGGGTTCAAAGATTACTTGATTTCTCAGAGGTATGTAGTCTTCTGTAGATTCACATTGTTTTATCTGGTAGTGGAGGTCTGATGATTCTTCTTTTTGATGTGGAAATTTAGGGTTTAAAAACAACATTATGTTTGGGTTTTCTAGAAGAAGAATGAAGCTTGGAAGGTAATGCACTTGCGTTTGTCTAAATTTTGCGGTTGTGTGTTTTTATCCTTTTATGTGCTTGTATTTGCCTGAATAAATGCTTTTATCTGGGATGTAAAAAGGTTTAGATTCAAGAGACGTTTTCAGTTTTCTGAGCTGTTTCCTTGAACGAAAATGATCCCTTTTTCATTTTCTGATATTTGTTGGTTACTTTTTTCATTTTGTGAACTCAATGAGAAGAATATTGTGGCTTCTGATGTAGGCAATGTTGATAATGGAAAATTAGATGTTTGTTTAGATGAGGTTTGGTGGACAATTTGTAATTTTATCCAACTCTGTAGTCCTTTTATAGAACGTGTGAACTGAGTCTAGCTGGAGAGTTGTAATGCAAGATCCAATTGGAAAGATTTATCACAATTGGTTCCTTTATTGAAATATAGCCGCATTTAGAGGCATGTCAAATCATTGGAATATTGTTGATTTTTGTATGACAAATCTAATACTCTTCCATTTCCAACAGGCTAAAAGTACAACTTTCGGACTCCGCTCAGGGAACTAGAAGTCCTATTAGGCATTCCAAACAGTTTGCCAGCACAAATGTAATGATTCAATTGAGTTCCATGTAACCTTCTATTAAAGAGTGCATGCCAATTAATCTGTTGAACCACAGCAGGGGGAAGTTGCAGGCTTCAAAACTAATGAAGCTGAAGAATTAAACTGCCAATCTTCATCCAGTGCACCTGAGCTTAACAACCGCACTTCGGGCAGCTCTGAAAATTGGATGGTACTTTCAGTCTCGGGAGACAAGCCTACACCTCGTTTCAATGTATGCTATTTTTGGTCCTGGATGAATTCAAATATGATATAATATTGGAATTGATGCCTTGATACTTTCTTTATTAAAATGAGATGTTTGGAAAATTTGAATACTCTTAAAATAGCATGCAGCAGCTGTTGTTGGGAGCAAGATGGTAGTAGTTGGCGGTGAGTCGGGAAATGGATTGTTGGATGATGTCCAGGTATCATCATTAATAGTTGCTTCTCCCTTCTTTCTCTTTCTTTTTGGGAAGAAATTATAGCATTTCCTTTTTCTCCCCACATCTATCTCTTTTTGTTTCCTCATATGTATTCTGAATCTTCATTTTCAGATTCATTTTTATTTTCATATCCTTAGATATTATTTCTGCAACACAGAAGTTAGCCCATGTTAGCAAACTATTTCTATTAGTAGTTTTATGGCACTTCCAGAAGTTGCCGTTATGGAACTGCCCCTCCCATATGGGACATGGTACTGAAGGCGCCATTTGCTATTTCTGTTTGAAAATAGATTTAGTCAAATTAATCACATCCACATATCTCGTGAGACCTACTTTACTACACACAAATATCCACCATTCATTTTCAAAAATCTATTTCTATTTTGAAATAGAAATAGTTTACTGTGATGAAGCAGAAGAATCTAATTTCCTGATCGTTCTTTCTTCTTTTTCAGGTACTTAGCTTTGACAGATTTACCTGGAGTAAAGCTTCGTCAAAGCTGTACCTTTCGCCAACAAGTCTTCCACTAAAAATTCCAGCATGCAAGGGTCATGCTTTGGTATGGAAATACATTCTGACAGCATACATATGATTTGTATTCTCCATGAGTTGCAGGTTGCAGCCTAAATTATCATGGATGTAGTTGTGTTTTATAATGCCAGTTTGAGCATTAGTTTCTGTACTTCAAAGAATACGGTATAGTTTAAGCATGCACGGTATATATGTTTTATTATGCTGTGTTGATATATGTAATATTAATGATGAACTTAATAAACTAAATTAAGTTGATGGTGATATTATACATAGATAAATAATATAAATTCCATTATTCTGTATTAGCTTAAGAGTTTGAGGAGGTAGTTTTTAAACGTTAAATATGATGTTAGATCAATAGGAGACACATTCATTTATTAACTTCTACATTGGCATGGATTGCGTCCAACAATGAGAAATAGGAGACACATTCATTTATTAACTTCTACATTGGCATGGATTGCGTCCAACAATGAGAAATGGTCATTTGCCAGTAAGGGCCCTATGTTGAAGATTAACAAGCCTGCTTATGAACTGATGTTGCCTGGTTACACTCCATAGTTCTTGTGACTATCTTCTCAATGATAGTCATGTCACTCAATTTCTTGCCTGAACCCACCGACAGAGTTGATGTACGCTATATGGGACTGGATAGATCCTAATCATTTATCTGATGCCGCTCAGTTGCTGATAGTCATTTTTGTTATATGTAGGTTCCCTGGGGTAAGAAGGTGCTTTTGATTGGAGGCAAAACTGACCCTGTGAGTGATAAAGTCTCAGGTTGGCATTTCCTTATCTACAACATTTATTACTGTTATCCATATTATCATCACTGTGCTACACAGAACACAAAACCCAAATGATTGATTTCTTAAATTATATAGTGTGGTCATATGACATGGAAACGGAGTGCTGGTCGCTAATGGAAGCGAAGGGAGCGATTCCGGTAAATTCTCTTTCATTGTTCAAGAGTTGAACAAAAACAAATTATGCTCTGATTATTGAGAGGTTACACTAAAATCTTTAGTATTTCGAGCTGTTTTTAATTTTAAAATTAAGAACAATTTCTCTTAATTTGTTTTCCCTTAATGTTGTTTACCCTAATATTGCTATAGCTTCAAGAATACTCCATTGAAATCATGAAGTCTCAATCATTTTACTTTCTTGGAGAACTGAGATTAAAATCCCGGATCAGTTTGCCATTGACCAATTTCGTATAGTTTTTTCATTCTGTTTACCTTTTCCAGCTGCATCAACTGTTTAATGAAATGTATATTATAAAGGACATGATTTAATTGCCACTGACACTACTTTTACAGGCCGCTCGAAGTGGTCACACTGTTGTCAAATCAAACTCTGTTCTGATTTTGTTTGGAGGTGAAGACACTAAAAGGAGGAAACTAAATGATCTGCATATGTTTGACCTTAAGTCCCTTACTTGGCTCCCTCTTCATTGCACGTAAGTTGGTCTAGGTGGCGTTGCTTTTCTAAGACTATTAATCTCTTTAAGATCTTTGAGATTCTTGACAACAATTATTTGGTGCTAAATTATCTTTCTTGTTCATATGTTATGTCCTGAATATGTCCATCCAAACATGTTTTTTATTTGATCGGTATCTTTTCTTGTGTCAGAGGACCAAGACCATCACCAAGATCTAACCATGCTGCTGCCCTTTATGATGACAAAATGCTTTTAATTTTTGGTGGGGCTTCAAAATCCCGGACCTTGAATGACTTGTACTCGCTTGATTTTGAGGCGGTTTGTATACAATTTACATAGACCTTAATTAAATTACTTTACTGTGCTGGATTCTCAGTTAAGTGATCAAAATAACATTTATAATTATCAACATCCTAACACACACCATTCCTCTCAGATGGTCTGGTCAAGAATTAAAGCACGAGGTTTTCATCCATCTCCTAGAGCTGGATGTTGTGGAGCACTTTGCGGCACTAAATGGTATATTGCTGGTGGTGGAAGCAGGAAAAAGAGTATGTCCTGCCGACCTTCATTGCTACCTTTTGACTTCATTGGCAGTAGTTCTTGCGCTGTTATACTGCTGTTATTTTTAATATTCATCAAATCTTCTATTGTTTTATATCTGCTTGAATTTAAAGCTAAAAACCAATTCAAAAGATCATAGAATTATGATAGTTGCCTCTATATAATTGTTTATTCTCTGATTGAACTATTAATGCTTTCTGTTTGTCTGATTGAAAATTGCACCAAGTTTTGAAGTTCTGCTGACTTTTATGACTGCCAATCCCCAACTCTTTACCTTTTCCAGGACATGCTGAGACTTTGATATTTGATGTTCTTAAGCTTGAATGGTCTGTTGCTGTTGCATCTCCTCTTTCTTCCATAACAACCAACAAGGTTTGGTTCAGTTCTCTTTTTGGTATCATCAAATGTATTAACTGATTCTTTACTCTGTTGCACATTTTCATGCACATTTATTGGTCATTTTAGTACTCTTCGTTGGCATGTAGACGGTAGATTAATCAAATAACTGTTAGAAGGCCATATTATTTAGAGTAGCAGAAATGCCGTTGTTAGATGTCTTTGTTTCTGGCTCAATTTCGCTATGGAGTACCCTCAGTCTTGAGCGATAGTTTTCTAAGTAGAAGGCTGAAATCCTCAGGCACTGACCTTTAGTGGTGTTAGACACTTCCACCTGTACTAAAGCTTACCTAACCACAACAGTTAGTCATACTCTTTTCTGAATAGAAGGCTGAAATCCAGCCAGGAAGAACAGCAACAGTCATCCTTGGATGCGGAACAAACCTTTAGCTGTGTTAGAAATTTCCTTTGTCCTAATGCTTTTTGGCGCAACCTGAAGAGATGGCCGTATCATTTCATTTGGAAATTTTAGTCAAAATAAGATATCCCTGAAGTACCGAAACCTAGTAAATATATCAATGTGTTCACCGTAGATTTGAAATTGATGAAGCCAAACATGTGGATTTGTTTATGCTCTACTTAATGCTTTTGTGCTTCACATCTTGTATAACTGGAGCAATCCTCCATTTTCGCTTTTTTACTGCAGGGATTTAGCCTTGTTCTTGTGCAGCACAATGAAAGGGATTTCCTAGTTGCATTTGGTGGTTTCAAGAAAGATCCATCAAATCAGGTGCTGCACGGGCCTAGTACATATCTTTTAGAACCAACAGTAAGATGTCTTAAGCTCTCTATTCTAATTCTTTTGTCATTTACAGGTTGAGGTGCTTGCCATGGAGAAACTCGAGTCATCGATGATTCAAAGATCAACTCTGAGTAAGGTTGCTGGAGCCTTACTGCCTGGGAATCACCTTTCATCCCTTGGATTGTCCACTCAACCAAGCAATGGTTCTCTTAATTGTCAAATTGATTCTGTTGCAAGACAAAATTTAGCTTCTGCAATTGAACAACATGGATCTGGTAGAAAATCATTGTCAGAGTCTTTGTTAGTTGATCCGAATACTGCTCCTGGTAATGTTTCTCTCAGGAAACAATTTTACAATGAGGAGAATGTAGATATGCAGGTGACAAAGAGCACAGAGGAAAAAACTTCTTTTAGGGTAAATTACAAAACTATTCTTATCCTAATCAATTTCATTTCATATTCATGACTATTGCATTAAGATTCCGTAGCATGAAGTTTTTTGTAGTTAACTTTGTGCACTTGATTAACATGATCCTATATTCAGAAAATGGAGCATAGCACAAAACCAGTAGATGCCGGAGGTCAAATGAGCTATAGTGGGAATAAAATTGCAGAAGAAATGTCATTCACATCTGAATCCGATAACTTCAACACGTACGACAAACATGGAAGCATGAGCTTCCATTTAGAAAGAGATGATGCATTTCAGGAAAATGACAGTAAATCAAGAATAACAGCTCCATCGGGTGTCTGTCAGATGTATGAAGCAAAAGTGGCGAGCCTTTTAAGAAAGAATGGCATTCTAGAAGGGCAGTTAGCTGCTACATTGGCTAGTCGTGAAGCAGTAGAAAAGAATTTGTCATCTGCCCTCAAAAGTCGACAGGAAATAGAGACCAAATTGGCAGACACGATGAAAGAGGTCGAGTTGCTTAAAGAGAAGCTCTTCCGATCTGAATTGGCACAGGAAGAAGCCAACAGTCTGTCCAATATTGTTCATTCTGATAATGTAAGACTTGAGCATGACGTGGCATTCCTTAAAGCTGTTTTGGATGACACACAGAAGGTATTATATTTCTATGTTGAACGTATTCATCTCTCAACTTCTTTTTCATATATTTTTGTTCAATAGTAATTCTCTGGTTGAATTGGTTCCTGTTGCAGGAATTGCATTCAACTAGAGCAGTCCTCGCGGGGGAACGGGCAAGAGCTTTCCAACTTCAGGTATGGCGTACTCAAATGAAGTTATAAAGCAATCACTGCATAAAAGGTTTAGGAAGATTTCTTGACTTCTTTCTCGCTGCCTTCCTTGTGTCAAATCTGCAGGTTGAAGTTTTCCATCTAAAACAAAGATTGCAGCCGCTAGAGAATCGAGCTCCAACTCCTAGGAAGCCTTTCCACGTTTAGCATCTCTCACTGTTCTCTGCCTCTGTACGTTTAGTATATACCATGTTAGAGGTTATAATAATTTATCACTGTGAATTACTCAAGTTTAGACAAATATATATATTTTTTGTAAATAATATCCTAGTCAGAATTTCAATGTCGAAAGTAGAGTTCCATTCAAAAACTGAGTCCTTCTATGGAACCAGGTGCTTGGTTCCTTATGGAGCCAGGCGAACCAGGCACCCAATCGAGTGTTTACACTTCACCTGGGCCAGGTGAAGTGTAAACACTTCATTGGGTGTCTGGCTCCATAAGGAACCAAGCACCTGGTTTCTTAGAATTTTTGTTTAAAAACCTCCTGGACAAAACTTCTGCAGAGTTTTTGAAAAATTTTGGTCGAGAATATTCATCTGAAGGTGCTGAATGATTGTTTGAGATCTTGGGATGGGATGTTGGTTCTCCGCATCTTACTCAACTTGTTGAAATTGGCCATGAAATATTTGGATGGAAGATGTTCAAGGGCCAAAAGGACCAACTACCGGTTTGAATTAGCGTTAAATTGAGAGTGGCAATAATAAAGATTTTTTTTTTTTCAAAAAAGGAATAATTATTATTATTTCAAAATATCTTTTAAAGGAGAAAAGAGCTATTACAAACGGATATTTATAAAATTATTATTATTATTATTATTATTATTATTATTATTATTATTATTATTATTATTATTATTATTATACTTCAAAAGTGAAGAGATTCACAAAAAAAAAAAAAAAAACTGCACGTGACTAAATTGTAATTAATAATTAATCAATCTCGATGATGATTTCAATTAGTCTTCTTTTGTTCTCATCTTTCTAGTATAGTATAAATATAAATATAAAGAGTAATACTATTTAGCACTACTGGTGCTTGACACTATATTAAAATGACATTGGATGATAAGTTAAACTAAGTGGATCTTTTATTCATGCATTTAATCTCACTTATCATTCAATGCCACATTAGTTGTCACGTAGACTGATGTCAAGCACCACTGGTGATACATAGTATTATTCAAATATAAATACTCTAATTGAGTAAGTATAATAATAAATACATTACTTCAAAAAAATAATAATAATAAATACATCGATCATGGGTTGCAAAAGACTATGTCTATGTTGTATGTATAAGTTTGTGTATAAAAGATTAGTCCCTGTTAATTTGTCTTTCCCTCGTTTTATAAGGGCTAGGATAATGGTTTCCTAACATTATTTATTAGGTTTTTTTTTCTTTTTTTTTTTTTAATGGTGATTATGGTGTATATCAAATATCAATTCCTAATTAATGATACCTTAATATCGTCTAATCAAGGCAAATCAGGTGGGTTATAGATAAATTTTAGGGCTGTGAAATCTTGATTTTCATTCCTTCATCAAATCTGTACAATTGATATTTATACTACACAAAGGAATAATCTAGAGCTATAAAAAATATCTAAGATAAATACAAAAATCGGGAATGAGAAATTGGGATTTCTGTAACAAGAATGGCAGAGAGAGTGAAACATACTGTACTGATCCAATACTTTGTTGAAGAAATAGCGCCAAGAAAAAAAACATGTTTCCTCAATCATGCCTTTTCTAGCTAAGCACAATTTCAGAATACTAATTTAGTCCTTCAACATTTTCATTGTTTCTTCTTAGTCATGTCATTATCTTCTTCAATCATTTCAACACTCCCTCTCAAGCTAGAGGGTACTTGAGATATTCTTAGCTTGCCTTTCATATAATCAAATCTGGAATGGCTCAAAGGCTTTGTCATCAAATCTGCAACTTGATCAAATGAAGGGATGTATCTAATCTCTAGCCTCTTTTCTAGCACCTTATCCCTTACAAAATAAACATCTATCTCATTGTGTTTGATAAGTGCGTGATACACTGGATTCGCCTCTAAAGCACTAGCCCCATGTTATCACACCACAAGACAGGAACATGTTGTTTTATACCAATTTCATCAAACAAGAACTGTAGCCAACAGATTTCTGAAGTTGCATGAGCAACTACTCCATACTCGGCTTCAGTGCTTGACCTAGCCACAACGTGTTGTTTCTTCAAAGACCAAGCAATTAAATTTTCACCAACAAAAACACAATACCCAGCTGTTGATCTTCTATCGTCTGGGCATGACGCGCAGTCAGCATCAGCAAACACCCTAATATTAAGGTTTGAGCTATTTTGTATCCATAATCCCTAATTTAAAGTGCCCTTTAAATATCTAAATACCCGTTTTATTCCTCTCCAATGTTCATCTGTTGGCTATTGCAAAAATTGACTGAGCTTGTTGACAGCAAAAGTTAAGTCTGGTCTTGGTCTAGTAAAGGCTAGGTATTGTAGCACTCTTATTGGGCTTCTGTAAATGTTAGGATTCACCGACCTTTTCCCATCATCTTTTGACATCAATTTTCCTATTGCCATAGGTGCAACTGCTGACTTGAGGTTCAGCAATTCAAATCTCCATAACAGGCCCAAATTGTTGTGTAGGATGCATTCCTATTGAGTGTCTATGAACCTCTATGCCCAGTAATTTGTGCAATGATCCAATGTCCTTTAATGCAAACTTTTTGTTCAGCCTTTCAACGAACTTTTGCAACTCTTTTCTTCTGTTCCCAGTAACAATAATAGCATCTACATAGATGAGGATAAATATAGCTGTGTTGTTTCGGAGGAAGAAAAAGAGTGAGCTGTCTGACTTAGACTGTTTGAAATTCATGCTTTGGAGAGTTTTTCTTAGGCTTTCAAACCATGCTTTAGGGGCTTGCCTCAAGCCATAAAGTGATTTGTGAGGTTTACATATAAAGTTTGGCTCTGTTTTTTGACAAAACCTTCAGGCTGTTCCATAACGACCTTCTCTTCAAGCTTACCATTTAAAAATGCATTGTTTATGTCTACTTGTCTTATGTCCCAGTCTCTAGACAGTAGACACTGCCAAGGTTAAAAATATTCTGAGTGTAGATGCTTTAATCACTGGAGTAAAAGTTTCCTTAAAGTCTGTTCCTGGTGTTTGCAATAACCCTTTAGCAACTAGTTTTGCTTTGTACCTTTCGATTTTTCCTTCAGAGTCTAATTTAATTCTATAAATCCAATTGTTCTTTATTACCTTTTGATTGTTGCAAGGTGGAACAAGTTCCCAGGTTCTATTTTTCAAGAGGGCATTATACTCTTCTAGCATAGCTTTTCTACGTACTTCTGATTTTACGGCTTCATCTGTAATACTGGGTTCATTAACTTCACAGTTACTTTCTAATTTGATCACATTCCCAATGTATAATTTTGGTTTAAAGATTCCAGTCTTCCCTCTTGTCACGTTCTTCTAGAGTTTGTCAGCTAACGTCCTCTAAATGTATCAAGTGAATCTGGTGCTCTTTGCATTTATTCGCTTCACATAACAATTTTAGCAACTTTTGATAGATAGTTATATTCTTCCTCTGTCAGATCAAGTAGATTGCATGGCATATGTGAATTGGTTCCTCATGTTTTGAATTCCTTGATTTTAAAGTTATTTTCCAAATGCAAAAATTCTGTACTTCTCTCTAAAATTCGAGAATGGCAAATGTTTTACCATTCATATAAGGTGGAAGGTAAGATACTGAGTCTTATTATTGTCTAATAAAGCAATAAATTTTATGATAATGGGGAAACAAATATGGGAGTTTCAGCATATTGATTTTTTATGCTAATTATACTGCAGGAGGGGAAGTTGGAGAACGGTATTTTCATGAAAAAATTAAGATCAATTTTTTGAGATCATTTACTGGGGTCTACTATCAATGTTATCTGTGGCTAAAAATGAATTTCTTCTTTTCAATGTCTTGAAAAACTTCAAACTTATTCTTCTTATGGACAATATCTCAGACAGGTACATGTAGTGTAATGTCACGACTCAAAGTAACACATATGATAATTCTGATGTAGAAAACATGACAAACTTATGCCTTGAACTTAAGATTTTATCTTTCAACTGTTACATTTCTCTTTTATAGTTTTTAACTTTCTTTTGATCTTAAATGTGGACAAATCAAAATATCCTGGGTAATAAACTAGCGAAATTATGTATAACAGAGCAAGAAAGAGAAGAGCTAGATATCATGGAGGGTGGTGTTGAATGTGATTTAAATGGAAAATGGAGCCCAGGATTTGAAACAGAGGATATATGCACACGTAAATCACACAATGTAGTATTTTATTTTTGGAAGGAATAAATTGCACCAAAATTACAGAGCAGGGGCAATGAGATTTTCCATTAATCTGAGCACACTTATGCTGATTTCACCGATGTTTTACATTTTCTGGCTATATGTGCGTGTGTTGAAAATGTGAAAAGACTAATGTTTACCGATTTGATTCGTATAGCAAAATGACTCCAATTGCGGCTGGTGACAACTTTATTTTGTGAATTGATAACTTCATTTTGGTGCAAATATCAACTATGCTCGAGTGTTCTTGGCTTGTGACGATGAGTGGACCGAGAATACTAAATTTATGTGATGCAACATGAAGGCGTCCTTCGCATCAACATGCAACTTCCAACGCTGACTTTATCGTGTTGCAGCTTGGTGTTCTTCCGTCTTGAAGATCGTATTTTTATTTGGTTGCATCAGATATTAGCAATAACATTACATATGGCTTTGATCTAACATTAGTTGTTTGTGACTTTGAATTAAGTCTTTGTTGAAGACTGTTCAATTTGTGTTATAAGATCACATATTTTTCAATTTGTGACTTTGATCTAATATCTGTTGTTTAATCCTATTTTTTCCCCGTTAAGTAGTAATATTTGTTTATTAATTTAAATAACTCAAGCATCAAGAAAATGAGAGTGCCTATTTTAGATCAATATTGATCGAGGCATTTGCTGTTTCATTTTTCCATTTTTTTGGGTTATTTTTTGTTTCGTTTCATTTTTCCTCTTTTTTATTTGTTTGTGTATTTATTTCTATTGAAGATAGAAAATGGGGAGGCAAATCTTCAAGAAATGGAGAAACAATTGTATCAAAGGAGGAGAAATTTTTATTGGTGCTTAAATCCATTTTGCCTATTATCCAAGCAAATTAATAGTGGATGATGCATGGTGATGAAACTAGCATCCTGTTGTAGTAAATTGATATTAACTTTGGATGTATTCTTTTCTTTCCAATGTTATTTATTTTGTTTAAGTAATGATTTATTACCCTGTTATTGTGTCTCTAATAGGTTGTCACTTCCTGTGCATCACACGGGTATTACCACTAGTTGCTATAATGTTAAGAGATTTGGACAAACAGTAAGAAGGTTATACACAAAATGATAACACTTTGGGCGTTTTTCAATATAATTAAGACATTGAAAAACAGAATAATGCTACTCCATTCATCTTAAATATATATAGTCCACTTTTTATTTTTGAATCATCGCTAATTTATGATCTTTTTTCCATATATTAAAAAGCCTTCCCAGATTGCTAAATCAAAAGTAGAATTGTTTAAATAGATGTTCTATTAAACCTACAAAGTACATAAAACACTGGGCTAACAAAAAGGCTCAAACAAATGTTGACTAAAAACATAGAAAAAAGGGTTCTTTACATAATAGGGATTCTTTTTAATAGTTATTAATAATTTACACCTTCACACGGAGAAATTGCAGATCTACCCCACCAAATTGCAGAAAAACCCCATTCATAAAAACTGTAGGGGAAAAAAAATCGGCAAATATAAATCAAATTAAAAAAACAAAAGTCAATGAATTACAATAATTATTGACGGAGTAAGGAAATAATTTCTCCTGGATTCATGCTAACAACCAAAATTGGATTTCGGTTATCGCTCCGCCCTCGCGGTTGAACGTTAAGTCAGCCTTACACCTCGTTCGACCGGTACTGGCGACCGTACTCGGTAACCGAACAATGGAAATAGCAAGAATTGCACCCTAAGTTGGCTAAGAACGCAAACGAACTATATACACTTGCAAACGACGTTTTACAACGGTTGTGGACATTTTCTCTCTCTAGAGCTCACCTTTGCCACTCTATGCCACAAATGAAACACTTAACCCCTATTTATAAGCTCAACCCTTTGGAATGGAATGTTGAGATCGTTTTGATCCGACGGCCAAGATCGACCCTCTAGATCCTTCTAGCATTATCTACAAAAATCTACAGCTATTTATACCATTCTTACATGGGCCGGAATGTTCTAGGCCCAGCTAGATCCACCCGGTCCAGCCCACCAATTTCCAGCACGTCCCAAAATGTTCTGCCGAATTGTGGGAGAACGTTCCACAGCGTTCTAGAACCTTCCGCAACGTTCTAGCTATTTCCAACAACGTCTTGTAGAATTCTGGGATTTTCTTTAGGTTGGCTATGTCTAATTTAGATACGGCTTGACTTTTTGTTGGATTTTATGTTTAAATATATGCGTGGTCTATGTGTCAAATGTCGTTTGTAGCAATTTATAGAATTTTCTATTTATGTTGAGTTACTTGGAGTTGTGATTCTTGGATTGTAGAAAAAGTCTGAAGTGAACAAAAAAAACCGGGCAAAGAAAAAATTGGTGACCCTTCAAGGTTTAAAATTTTATGCTGCACATGCACATGAAATGGTACGTCATTTGGGATGATAAGTATTATATGCTGATTTTGTTAAATAAATAATAATTTTTATTTATTTATTGTAAACAGAGGGATGCAGAAACACAAGAACTACTGGGATACATCAAGTTTTTCTATGAAATGCATTGCAAAAATGGACGGTGGACAAATAAAGAGATAGAGTCATGTTATGTAAGAACTTTATTTAAAAATCAATGACAAATCTTTCAAATATCATGTTAATTTATGCTTTATATTATGACTTGACAGAATACAATGTTTGAATTGCAAGCTTCCAATCAAGATTCTCAACCGGATGCAAATGAGGAGACTTATTGTTAATTTCTAGTTTTTATTAAGTATACCAACAGTACAAGATGTCAGTACTTTATGTTGAAGAATGGCAGTGGTATGGACATTGCTATGGTATTGACTTTAGTGGATACTTTCATGGATTTTGGGAAAATGAAATTGAGTTTTACTCATAATCGTGTTCATTATAGTTATTTAACACTGTCTCAGTATCATTTTTACAATGAGATTTTAGTTGATTTTTCGTAGTAGATAACAAGCTACCACTACAGATGTGGTTACTGGCACAACATCATAGCAACCAAATTATTACCTACTAAAATGATATAAAATCAATTTTGAAGAAACTATCATGATTAAACGACGACCAATAAGTGGGTTGTTGAAACAATCTACGACCAATAATTAGTTGATTTAAATGGCATTCGTCAAACCAAAAAATGCGAAAGCACAACGATAAATATGGTCATTGATAAAATAATATGGTTGCCTATGATATATTTTACAACCACTTAACTGGTTGCAGAAAAGAGAACTAACCAAAATTTGGTTGCATCATTCCTTTTTTTGTCGACCAAACCCGTACTTATAACGACAAAACATTCGGTCGTTGAAATAAAAGTTGGTTGCACGACTGAATATATAACGAGTTCTTGGTTGCTAAAAGTCCGATATTCAACGACCAACTCCTATCTTGGTTGTTAAAAACTTTTCTCAACCAGGTTTTGTGGACCAAATGCCAACAACGAAATTTTGGTTGGCGTAGAAGGACAACGACCAATTCCAAGGCTGCTACGACCAATAATTTTGTTGTTGAACACGATATTTCATGTAAGTTTCCAAGTTATTCTAAAATAACTTTTGATTTCCGTATTATAAAGGACCGTGGGAAGGAAATTTTGAAAATCAAAAAAACATAAATAATAAATAAATAGGAATAATACCAGATAATTAGTTTGTAATGCCAAACAACTGCAAATGACGGGAAAGATTTTATAATTGCGTCAGACAAAATTACAATTGTACCTAACAACTGTGGTGTTATATATTATTATATTAAATGATATGATATGATTACCTGCTTCAATAATATGAGATATTCTGATTTATCAAGAATTACTAGACCTTTTATATATACGAGCGTACATTGTCAAAGAGGAACGGGGGGTTGCCGTTGCATATTGTAAGAATATGGTTGAAATTTGACCCCTTCTATTTGACCCAAAAAAATAAATAAATAAATAAATAGTGGTTGAAATTTGCATGCTACAAGTAGATTTGGTCAACTATGTGGTTATAACTGATTTGATCATATTCTATTTTTAAATAAAAATGAGTTTGTCCACATGGAAAACACATATTTCACTACAATTCAAAAATGTAAACTTTTTTGTTAATGATTAATTAATGTTTAACTTTTGAAAATTTTGTAGTGGATTATTTATGGATAGTCAACTAATGTTATGTCATAATGAAATTGATGAATTGAAAGAATAATGCTGAATTTAATTAAGACCACGCTTTAGTAGTTTTTTCATTTTTTTTAAAAAAATCTACAAGTATAATAATGTAGAATCTTAACAATAATTAGACTAATTGGGTGATAGTTTAAATGGTTAAGAACATCCGTTACCAGGACTAGGTCTTGGGCTATAGCCTATGTTAACGCCCCTCTCCAAAATTCCTCCAATTGCATTAGGTAAAAAGGAATAATAATAATAATAATAATCATTGAGTTGGCAAAACCCACACAAAAACTTATTTGACGTCTCAAACATCTTAGGACTCATCCTTGTCTATTAAGATAAAGCTTCATTGACCACATTTTAGTAGAATTAATATAGAAAATGAATGAAATTAAATCCCAAGTTATCGAAATTGATTGCATTGCATAGAATAAAAAAAAAAGTAATGATACACATCCCTACTAGTTCACTGGTTATTTTACTGGTTGACAAATTTACCCTTAAAAATTTAAATCTTAAATAATTTAAATAACTTAATTAACAGTTTTATCCTTCAACTTCCTTTTATAATTTTTGTCAACAGGTAAACTACTCGGCGAACAAACAGGGATGTTTATCATTATTCTAAAAGGAAGAGTTAAAAGGAATTAATCTCACATTCATATAACAAAAGATTGGAACTTTTTGACTACCAGTGCATTTAGAAATTGAAAAGATGGTAAATGTAGAGGTGGAAAATGAATGAACCATGCACGAAGAAAAACAAAAAAGTTTAGAAAAAGTCAGAAACGTTGAGCCATGAAAGAGTCACAAACGTTGAAGCATGAACCATGAAAGAGTCACATTGGTACTCGATTTTCCATCGACTAAATTGGGTCTTACCCTTAATTATCAATACAGGCCTACCCATGGGGTGTTGGGGAAAAAATAGCTCTGAATAATCATCAATTTTCAAATACCACGTCTTGCTACAACGCATGATTCAGGCATGAGAAATTCAAAACCACTACTTATATACCGCACACAACACACAAGGCCACATATTCATAGAGAAATCATAATCACGTATGATTGTAAAATCAATAATAATCGCGTATATATAGTTATGTAAAATAAAATAATAATCAAAGGAATTCAACAAGGGCAATTACGAACTACTAGTAGTTAATTGTTAAGCTATTATGGACAACTTGATTTGTTTTGTCATCAGCGAGTTGAGCAACATTTTTTTTGTCATCACTGAGTTGAACAATTTGAATTTCGCAAGTACTTGCAAGTTTCGGATCGTCTACGAGGGAGTGCATGTCATTGTCTTGCTGCGATCATAAACAGAAAACAGTGTTAGTGTTAAAATTAAAATTCACAAACATTAGGCAAACTAAGATAGAGGACAAATTTAAATAAATAAAACATTCCCTAATTAATAACAGTAATACAATTTAGAAAAATCAGGAAACAAAACTACCTTCAAAAAGAAGAACCACCTAAAAAGCCAACAAATCAATGCAATAAGACAAGGCCCGCCGCCACATGCAGCAAGGTAATACGTTAGGTCCAGTTCCCAGGCTTCTCCATTAAAGGCGGGTAAAGGAACGTGGGTCAGATAAACCCCCAAGATCACAAAAAATGCAATTAAACCAACAAAGAATTCAATCCAGAATTCGTCATTAGTTTTGAGCATACCAATCATCCATGACTTCATCCTCTCTCCATCAACACTACTGCAACAACATACTCTTTTGCAACCCATATTCGACAATCTCTCTCTTAATTCTCCTGATGATCTCCTTAAGTAATATAAGATTCTTTTGTTCTTTTTCTTGATGGTAAGTTATAATATATATAACTAATGACAAACGGTCGAGTTGTACTATAATTAGGAGACTAATTGGAATCATCTTCATCATCGGAATTAATTAATGAAAACTAAAGTTAACTTGTACTATAATTATGAGACACGTGGAATTTTCTATCACTTTTGAAATATCCATATCTGCAGACTCCTTTCACTTTTGAAATATCCATATCTGCAATATCAATTTGTAATAAAACTTCAAGTTTGTGTTTCAAGTATCTCCCCTCTTTACTTTTTATCATACTTTGATGGTGTCTTTATCGACATTAAACCCGCCTAGCCTCAATGCTCGACGTTGACGTTTTTCTACGTTTTAAGCTTTGTAGAACCTTGGCAATATATCTTTTCGATTTGAGTTCCGTCGTTATATAATGGACAAGGGAAAAACTTTTGATTTCCTATTTTGCCCTTGCTATTTTCTATGATTCCTTATTTGCCCTTAACCTATTAATTATTAAATGGAACTTTTCATTTTCCAACTAATAACAATGTCTTATATTGTTAAAAAGTATGCAATATCGGTCTCAACTTGCCGTTTCATACGATCCAACTTTCAAGATCTAATTATGAAAGTACAATTTTTTGTTAATCTCAAAAGTGACAAGTAAAAAATTTTAGTTTTACTTTTCACAATTTCCACCGATAACAAAATATATAATCATAATATTCACCCAGTTGAGTCCTAATTACATTTACAACTTAATTTACTTCGATTCAATCCCGCAGAATTTATTTAGCTCAATTTAGTTTTATTTTCAAATTTAAAAGTAATAAAATTAAATAATCAACATACCTACTTTAAAATAATTCGAATATAGGTAAAATTTTTTGCATTTTAATTACAATCATCTCTGTCAATGAAACTATTATTATTATTATTATTATTATTTGATATTTGATATCACAAAGGTATTGTAGGGAAAAAAATCAATACCTTAACCAAGGGTATGGGAAGCGAACTAGGATGCACTCCACGTGTATTTCAAATCCGTGTGACGTGCACGCCGCATGGAGTAAGGAGGTTTTGTAACAAAACCTTTGAAAGGTGCTTGAACAACAGGGCAGTCCAAATCGAAAACCGAGTTGAGTTCTCAAACCGAGCCAATTCAGTTCAGTTCGGGAATCTCCAACCCTGATATTTAGTCGGGTCAGGTTCAGGTTGAGGTCAAACCCAACCCATCCAACTCGATGCCCACCCCTATAAAGGCTATGTCTCCAGTGGAACACCCTCATGAACTAGTAATTACAGGAATAACTAGTAAAAAAAGATATATTAAAATTAATTCATCTCACTGGCCCCCTCGCCAAACTCTCCCTTCCTGAATTTTTTATGGGCGAGGGATGCACCAAATTATCCTTTGCTTTCGACATAAGACCCCCCACCCTTGGGCTGTTTTTTTCATCACCGTCTTCCTGCCACCACCACCGACAGCCCCTCCTATCTGTTTACTGCCTTTATCACTGTCGTTACAATGGTACATTTTTTGGACGTATACATAGTGTTTCGTTGTTGCAACTGATTCTGCTAATATCATTGAACTAAGCATTTCAGTTTGAAATTATTTTCTTAATTTGGGGATACTTTTAAAACTCAACTCACTGAATTTCTTAAGAATGTTAATTGCCAATGCTTTGCAATTGTGAGATTCCATTCGGTGCTGATAAAAATGAGCTCTTTTCTCCATTAATTTTTCAACTAGACTAGATGGTTATGCGACGATATTTCTAGTATGGAGAACTTGGTGGTAATGTTTGGGAAATTGATTTTGAAGGGCTCTCTTTGTCACTTGTGGCTCTAGAGAGAAAATAGTCATGAATCTTGGACTTTTCACGCCTATATTTAAGCAACGCCAATATTGTCAAAGGAATGTTAGATTGAGAGAGAGATTAAGATGTCCAGAATAATGTTCATTTTGTAAACAAAGCTTTGAAAGTGCAAGCGGATGTAGCTCTGTGTTGAATGTGAACCAATATGAACAAGAGATGATTGTTGCTTCTTTTACATGCCACTTTTTTGGATTAAACATATTATTGTCTTTGCTTGCTGAACTGAATGTTTAGAAGTTGTCTTTCACATCCATTGTGTGCCACTGGCCCACCAAACTTTTAGCTTGATTTGGAAGTAAAGAAGGGTACGTAACATTGAGAGGTCTAGATGTTCCCTGATTCACACTTCCTAGAATAAACCCTACAAATTTCCTGCCTTTAGATCTTCAACAACATCTGCAAGCCTCCAATTGCTAGATACATTTTCTGCATAACATTTTAATTATCTATATTTAATTGGTTGCCCTGCTAATATTCCCAACTTTTATTTTTTCTCTAATACCATTCTTCTCTTCAGCTTTCCATTATATTCTTCATCTTTTGAAAACATTTCACGCGCATGTTTAATAGAACTAGTGTTGCGCTTATAGCAATCTTAATAACTAGCAAAAATTTTAAAGCTTCAGTACTAATATATAATAATAATAATTTTTTTTAAAAGGCAAAATTAGGCTCAGTACTTTAAAAAGTTCTGGTATTTGAAAATTCTTACATCCAAAGCTTAATTAGGGAATTAGTGTGGTAAAAATATAGCATCCATGGGGCTTGTTCTCTATTACCGGCCCAATAATACTGCAAGCATAGGGCCTGTAATTATGTCATTAGACGTTCATCTTTTTTTTTTTTTTTTTTGAAGAAGTCATTAGATGTTCTTAGTTTTATATATGTGGGCGGGTTAGTAAATAATTTAATCATAAATTTTTTCATTAAATTAATTTAATTTTGTGTTACTTGAATAGAAAGAGTCACATTAAATTAAAAAGTCACTTAAATGAGCTCTAAAGTAACAAAGAAATTATTAAGAAAGTCACACTTGAGTAACTATTTTAAAAAAGGCATCTATAGATTAATCGAATATTAAAAAATCACAGTTTTGTGTAATTATCTAATAAAAAGTCACACATTGAATTAAAAAAGTCGATATTCCACTTTTTAAAATAAAAGTTATGTGACACTTGATTTTTGTATAAATTTATGATTTTACTTTTTAATTAAAAAAGTTACACAGAACGAGAATTTTTACAATCAATACGTAGTAAATGTCAAATAATTATTATGCGACTTTTTAAAATAAAAAGTTATACGACACGTGATTTTTATGTAAACCTATAATTTTAGTTGTATGCGACATTTTAATTGAAAAAGTTTCATGGGACCGCAATAAGTCACGTATGTTGCTACATGTGAATAGGGATGAGTTTTGGCTGCGTGGTTCAGGTTGTGAATACACTGGCGAACACATTGAGATTCAAATACCCAAATCCGATAGTGAGTGCTACTCCATGACAGAGCAAGAAAAACTGAGAAAAAAGAATAAAACATCGGAATCGATGGAACAAAAAAGATAAAAATTCTTACTGTGAAACTGAAGTCTCATACACACCTGTGTTGATCTTCAAAGAAAACTCAAACGACTTCTTCTCAGCGATTGATGCATACAAAAGGAAAAGAAAAATTCTCCTCCAATCTAGGGACTCCATATACGATTGAGGGTGAAGAGATATATAGAAAAAAAACATAATATAATAAAATAAATTTAATTGTTAAAAAAATTAATTAATTAAAAAAGGTATTAGTCTGATTTAATGTGTAATAAATATATAACAGTATTTTGACAATTAGTTTATAGAAGTTTGTAACACAATAGGTGGATGGTGTATAGCTTAATTCTCACTTTATTTTTTCTTTTTTCTTTTTTTTTAAAAGGTGCAACAATGAAAAACTAAAGCCTGTTTTCTGTTGGGCCTCGTATTCTGTTCCTTATACTTAAAAGCCCAAGCTGACCCAAAGCGATGCGCAAAATTTTTACCCAATTTATCTACATTTCTTCGGATTTGGACGAATAACGAATTTAAAATTATGAGTACTACTTTTAAAGTAAAGAATTGAACCCATGACCTACATATTAAGAGTAATTACTTTTAAATTATTATGCCAAATCTTTTATTTGTTAACAATTTTTATTTATTATTATTAACTACATACATACTTGAAGTCTAATTATATTGACACTACGTGTTTTTTATTAATCTCATCAATTTTTCAAATATACTAAAATAGCCAAAATTAAAATGACACAAATAATTATTATATTCTTAGCAATTATAAATATTTTTCCCTAATTAATAAGTCTTTTTTCTATAATGTCTTAAGTCATTTTATCTACAATATCTCTATATTCATAAACCTACGAAATTAGATTTATATAAGAAATAAAGAATTAATTTAATTAATGATATAACTTCATACGAAAAATAGAATTGACAAAATACATTTCCCATTCCAGTTGAATTCCTAAATAAACATGAAAATTTTTATGTGAACGGGTATCAAGTGAATACGGATATGAACATATACACAATACATATTATTAGACTGTTAACTAATAATATTAAGTTAGACGATATAAACGTAAAATATAGGAAATCATTAATCGAGTACATAAATAGGTAACTATTAATATATATTTTTGTAGAGGATGCAAATAATTTATTTTTTGTCTTTTTCTCCATAGATGTGAAGCCTGTAAAACATCGATTGATTTAACGTTGCTATTTTCGTGTGTTTTTACTTAAAGAAAATATTATTATTAACCACATATATACTTGAAGCTAATTATATTGACATTATATTTTTTTATCAATCTCACTAATTTTTCAAATATACTAAAATGGTCAAAATTAAAATGACATAAAAAACCATCACATTCTTAACAATTATAAATGTTTTTCCCCTCCTATCCTCTTCCCCTTTTCCCCTTACGCCCATTACAAAAAACCTAATAAAATCTATTTTAATTTTTATAATAAAAAGTTATAAAAATTGAAAATAAAATTTTCTTGTACTTTGTATAAAAATAAATTGTCACCTGCTATTACTCTAATTAATAAGTCAATTTTTTTATAATGTTTTAAGTCATTTTGCCTGCAGTGTCTCTAAATTCATAAACCTACGAAATTAGATTTATGGAAAAAATAAAGAATCAATTTAATTAATGTTATAATTTCATACGAAAAGTAAAATTGACAAAATGCATTCCCCAATCCAGTTGGATTCCTGAATAAACGTGAAAATTTTTATGTGAACGAGTATCAAGTGAATGCGGGTATGTACATACCCGATACGTATATTAGACTGTTAACTAATAATATTGAATAAGTTAGATGATATAAAAGTAAAATATTGCAAAGTATTAAAATATATTAAAGCATCAATTGAATACATAAACGAGTAACTATTAATATATATATATATTTAGATGATGCAAATAATTTATTTTTTTGTCTTTTTTTCTTCATAGATGTAAAGCCTATAAAATATTGCTTGATTTCATTTGATTTAATTATTATTGCAAAAATTTATTGTTTTTTGCAATTTATGTAATGAATTTTTTTAATATGAAACGTTGGGAATTTACCTCTTCGTCCAACATACGGGTTGAATACTAATTGACTATTAATCAGTCTTGAATTCATACATCGATATTTTAATTTGACGAAGATAACAATGAATTTTAGCGAAAATTGGGATGAACAAAGAGACATGAAATGTACAAAAAGAAAATGAACTGCACAAAAAAATTACTACATTTATCTCGATTATTTGGTCTCATTTTTCTTTATAGGATGCTCACATATATGGTCCCTTTTTATATTAAAAAATATAAATTGTATTTCTTTACAAATATATCCATATTTGATATTTTAATTATAACTATCAATTTTAAATTTTACTAATAAAAATGGTACGTCGAGAGGATACTTTCGTATGATAATGATAATTTTTACCTGAACAAGTATCGAGGGAATACATGTATGTACATGCCTGAGACATATTATTGGATTGTTAACTAATAATATTAAATAAATCAGATGATTTAAAAATAAAATATAGGAAACCATTAATCGAATACATAAGAGGGTAAATCCGATCACACATATCTGTTTAATATTTTATTATTCATTATTATTGATTTTTTTAAATTAGTCTTCTAGTACAACGCACGAGAAAGAGGCTAGACTCATAGTTGTAATAGTTAATTGTGATATAATTATTTGACTGTTAATTATTATAACTTTACTTAGGTTGGACGTGTAAATTTGCACGACGTGTTTGGTGGAGACCAGAATTATAAACTCAAGTATTTTACTACAAATATCTCATGATGATTTGTAATTCGTATATCAATTTGTAATTTTATACAATGCAACTGATATATTATATTTTTATTTATGAGATGATGTCTATATTCACACGTTAATTTTAATATAAATATACACTATAACTCTACCCGTACAATGTACGGGTGAAAAAATCTAGTTAATTAATTAATGAGAACTAGAGTTATCTTGTACTATAATTATGAGACACGTGGAATTTACTAGACTCCTTTCTCCTTTGAAATAATAACTCTAATATCAATTTGTAATAATCAGTCTTCACTTATACTTGAAGTTTGAGTTTTACGTTTCGTCCCACCTAACTCTTTATTACACATTGATGGCGCTTTTATCAACATTAAGTGCGCCTAACCTCAATGCTCGACTTTGATGCTTTTTTACGTCTTACGCTTTTTAGAAACTTGGTAATATATCTTTTTGAAGTAAAATTACACTATACGCCTATACTCAATCCTCAACTTTGGCACTTTTTCAAGCCTTACCCTTTTTTAGAACCTTGGTAATATATCTTTTTGAAGTAAAATTACAATCTGTGTTTAATATAAGGACAAAAGCGCATTCTTATAACTATTGTTGTTGTTATGTACAAAATACCTACCTATATATTTGTCTAAACTCGAGTAGTGCACATTGCCACATTGATAAATCATAATGTTTTATGGAGTATACTAAACACATCCGTTTGGTAACCATTTTAAATTGAGTTAGTTTATAAATGAATTTAAAATTCAAAATCTGTATAAGTGTCGTCACCGAGATAGACCATGTGGAGTTAATGATTAAAATGATGTTAAAAGTTACATCATATGAAATATGTGGCTTTATGATGTGTCGCCATGTGGCAAAAATTTGAAATTTAAATTAGTTGATAAATAGAGGTAGTGGAAAGGCTTCCTAGCCTGGGAGTTGGTAGTCGATTTTCCAATGACTAATTGCTTGTTTGATTCTCTTTATTAACTCTCTTTATAATTTTACCTAACATTGATTTGACCACTGATTTGATAACTGCTCATTTGCAATCACAAATTTCAAACTTCTATTAAATCTACATCACTCATTTCACCTTATTATAATTTTTCATTATAAATCAATGTCAATAATAAGAATCAAACATCCACTAAATTGGGTCTTACCTTTTTCTAAATTAATACAGGCCTGCCCATGGGTGTTGGGGAGAAATTTTGCGTATCCTAATTTTTGGGTTGTTGATACCCAATAAAATCGGGGCAATGATGACAAGGACTCGAATGAAGTAAGAAAATATGCCGCGGCTTAAAAAGCCTAAGACTAAAATTTTAACTCAACTCCACAATTAGGTAGCTGGATATGTACCACTTTAGAGGTGTTAACAATTAAGTTGTTGCTCAAGTGGTTAACTTGAAGATGACCTTCAATTTGTTTCAAACTGTTTGATAAAGATGCATATATTTGTTGTGATTTTCTCTTACCCTAAAAGATGTGTTTTGTACCATTAAATACAAGGGGTGTTTGGGATTTAAAGACGTGATGCATAATTCTTGTGGACTCCAATGACCAAAAAGAATTTCTCTTTGGTTGAAACTTTACTTTGTGGGGTTTTGTGTTTCACCATCCTTTGTGGAAACGTTTTCTACTTCTTTTCTCAGTATATATTTGTGTCCCTTTTTACCTTACCTTTGTGGTTGTGGTGTTGTGTACAAAGTGTTGGCTAGTCGGTTTGAAGTAGTTGCCATTGTGGAGTTGGGAGAAAAGTTTGAGCTCTGGTCAATGATTGACTCCACCACCGGCCTCAAGAAAGAAAACTAGAGAAGAAGAAAGGGACGGCTTTGTTTTTCTTTGCTTTCTTCCTAATTATTTCCTTGTTACCTTTCAATCTAGTTCTTGTACTTGATTATAATTTACTTTGTGTAACCTTTGTTTTTCAAGGAAATAAACCTTACACTCGTCTAAATAACTTGGTTGCAGGAGAAATTTTCGAGCTCTTATGCATGGGCGCCTGGATGATATGGAAAATTAGGAATCAACTAAGGCATAATGGGGTGAATCCAGAGGTGAAATATGTGGGGTGGGGGACTATCTTGATCCAACTCGAGGAATACCAAAAAGTTAATAATCAATATACAAAGTTGACACGAGGAGCGGAGCAAGGGCTGCCAACGGCATGGGAAAATAGTGAAGGACAATCCCATGGGCTGATTCTCACCACATATGCGGCAGTAAGGAATACAGATGATAGGTATAAGAATGTTATAGCCCACAATCTAACTTTATATGCAGTGACTAATGATAGGGACTTGTCTTGGACTGACTGTATTCCCTCTTCATCTCATCATGGGTGGAAAGCAGGGGCTATTGATTCTTTTATGGAGGAATAAAGTTTCCTTTCAATTATATATATATAAAGAAAATGGATGAAATGAAATTATGAAATCCCAAGTTATCAAAATTGATTGCGTTGCATAGAATAAAAATTAATCTATACACGTACACATTCATATAACAAAAGATTGGGACTTTATGACTACTAGCGCATTTAGAAATTGAAAAGATTGTAAATGTAGAACTGGAAAATGAATGAAACACGAAGACAAACAAAAAAGATTAGAAAAAAGTCAGAAATGTTGAGTCATGAAGGAGTCACAAACGTTGAAGCATAAACTATCAAGAGAAACTCAGACCCTTTTTATTTTTACGGAAAAATAAAAGACATAATGTCATTAATTTTCAATTAAAACTTTTTTAAAATAGCAAAATAATTAATTATTATTTTTTAAGTTAATTATAGTTTTTTTCTAAAGATAAACAATTATAATATTAAACAATGAGGGGAAAAAAGAAAAATCTATAATAAAGCACATAAACAACTATTTAATGAAGTTATTTGATTAGCATGAATTCATAGTTAACTTTTTTTTTGTTTTTTTAATAACATAAATAATCTGAAAATTGGTAAATAAGGATTAGTCAAATTTTAAGAAATAAATAAAAAAATAAATAAAGAAATAAAGACACATTTTTTCGCTAAAAGTAAAAAAATGCATCTTAAGCACAAATAATTATAATTTTTAAGAAAATAAAAAAGACAGAGAGAAAAGTTTACAAAGCAATCAACCGTTAATATTGCTTGATGAACTTATTTAACATTTAGGAATTCACCTTTTTTTTTATTTAAACCACAATTCTAAAACGCTAATATATAAATAATTAATATGCCAACTTATTTTCCCAACTAAAAAATAATTAATAAAATACAACTTGGTTTGCGACACATTTAATTAATATGCTAACTTATTTTTTACATGTATCGTTAAATATTATTTTTAGAATTGATTAATTACAATTAAGTGAAATAGAAATTGGTCGGAAACTAATTAATAACATGTATGTTCATTTAGTTTTCAAAATATAAAATATAAAAACAAAAAACTTAGCCATGTTTTCATTAGTTTCTAATAAAAAATTTGTAAATACAAAAAGAGTGACCATAAATTTTTCTAAAGCATAAATAATGCGCCTTCTATCTCGTAAAAAAAAAGTCTCATTTCATTTTCCACATAATTTTAAAAAATTCAATTAATATTCTTAGAAAAGTAGAATTTATGAACGTTTTTCAATAATATACACTTTGTTTAATTGTTATTCAACTTTATTAGTTCTTATTTATTAAAATTAATGCATATTAAATAGGAGCACAGAAGAAAATTTAAAAAACTAACTAACTAAAGTGGATAATAATTTAAGACAAAAAATAAAATTGAGACTATTTTTATGGGACGGGAAGTAGTAATTCATTAAAAAAATGACACGTTATAGAAAAATCAATATATATATATATAGATAAGTATTAACGTAAAAAAATAATTAACAAATTCAACGTAATTTATGACATATTATAATGTGAAGACGGCATCATGTAATTATGATATACATAATATACCAATCTATTTAAAATATGAATCATCCAACGTTATTTTTAAAACATATTGACTATATGTTGAATACAAATTAGGTCAAGAAGTAATTAATAAATGACATTTTCCTTAGCTTTCAAAGCATAAAATACAAATATAGAAAACATGTTTTAAAAAAATAATTCTAAATTCAAAAAAGAAATTAATCATAAGTTTTGGTGGAACATAAGTAATAATAAATTTAAAAAAAAAAAAATTCTTTCAAAAAAATAAAAAAACTAAAAGAAGTGAATAAAAAACTTAAAAAAAAAAAGAGGTTGCAAGACAACCGTGAATACTCATTAGTTGAATTCCAAGGTACCTGTGAATGTGTGCTTTGGAAATGAAAAACGGTTACATAAGGTACCAATTGTAATTTTTTTCTAAAGATAAACAATTATAATCTTAAAAAATGAGGGGGAAAAGAAAACCTTATAACAAAGCACATAAGTAGCTAATCCTTATATTATCTAGTGAAGTTATTTAATGTTCATGAATTCATAGTTAACTTTCTTTTAACAC
>CAVNYN010222924.1:0-10250 GCA_963692815.1 Nyctanthes arbor-tristis
CTCAATCCCACATCGCTTGTGTGAAGAAAAGGAGACTAATTTATAAGTTAAGAGATCCACTCCATCTAACATGAAGCCTTTTGGGGTAGAAGCCCAAGAGCAAAACCGTGCGGGCTAGGCCCAAAGCGGATAATATCATGTCAAAGTGGAGCGGGTCGTTAGAGACGAAAATTTTAAAATTTTAAACTTTACATTTTCGAAATTTTTAATCGCGTCGCTCCCGAAATTTATCGAATTTAGTTCTTAAACTTAATTTAATGAATATTTATCTTAATTAATAAATTGTAATTTACTTGATTAATTACCATTTAACTAACCATTTAGGTAAAATAAGCATAATTCACATTTTTATAAAATTTTCTTTTATTCAATTTACAATTTCCACAAAACTTAGTTAATTAGTACTTTTATCAACCTCTTAGTTCTTAATCCAAAATCATGATAATTAAACTCCTAGATTAAGACTTTTTCCTCATTTGGCAACCCTTATTCAAATCCTCAACCCCATGTAACCCTATGCCAAAATGGTTTCTATAAACTCCCCCCAACTCCACCCTCTCCAGCAGCCCAAACCCAGCCACCAAAGAAGGTCTGCTCCATCCCCTCTTCATTTCCTCTCTGCTTCTTGCTCTTCTTTGCCTCTCCACCGTCCCCTCTTCCCCCTTCTTGTCTATGAATTCTACAAGCACACTGTCACATGCACTACACACTAGCAGCCACAAATCTCACTTCACAGCAATTTGATACACTGTCATTGTAGGTATACACACCCACACAAGACATACACCCACTACAAACAAACTGTCCTTCTCCTTGACACCACAAACATGCACAATTTCAGGAATTAGCATTTCAAATCCACACGTTCACAAGAAGAAATCTGGAAGAGAGAGATATATGCATACTACACATACATATACACACAATCACACTGATTTTTTTGCCAAGAGTACACAACAAACAACTGATTTTCTTCCCAAGAACACACACCGCAACGAATTTCAAATCTTGGTATGTGACATTGGTGGAACGAAGCCAATGCCATCCCACCACTGTGCGCCACCACTGTCGCGCGCCGTGCACCGCCACCACCGCCTGCTGCTCCCCACTGCCGCCAACACCACCACCACATTTCACCACCAAAACTCCACCCATTCCGCCCACTTTACCACTACAAACCAAGCCCAAGCTGTTATCTTTATTCTTATGTTGAAATTTCAAGATTTATTTAGAGTCGAAAACCTGCATTTACCATACGATGCTTGTTTTTGAGTAGAGACTTATGAGATATGATTTGAATGTTTATATGTATGTTTGTAGTATAAATTGGTTAATATTGCGCTGAGTCTACTGAGTATTTCTATGAAATACTCATCCCTTTCAAAATCAATATTTTGCAGACTTGGAGTTGGAGGAGACGCCTTGAGCAATGGTGGCTTCCAAAATAAATTAAATTAGCCTTATTTTGAATGATTCAAACTTTGTTTAAGTACTTGGAAACTCTTGATGTTAATTGATTCAAACTTGGCCTAAGTACTTGGAGAACGTTTGATGTCGTGTGAAACAGTTGATTATTTCCGATGAATTATCTTTTGTGTTATCACTTTTGAATCAAGATATTTTCCGCATTTTATTCACTCTTGATTCATTTTGATTTATGTTATTTAAAAGAGAAGAGAGAAATATTTTAACGGTGTCTCGGGCTCCGAGAGCCCGGGGCATCACATTGACAACTAAGCATGAGTTGCAAAGGAAGAAGAAGAATTCAAGTCGAACTTGAAGACCGCATAGCTAGCGACAACCAAGCACGAGTTATCTATGAGTTGTCTATGACGGTTTAATTTTCTTGGGGATTAAGAAATGAAGTCTATAAATAGGGCAAGAGTTCATTATTTTCATAACCTATTTCTAGAGAAGAGAGAGATGAGTTTTAGAGAGAGAAAAGTGAGATTTCTCCTAAATGTGTATTCCGTTTTTTCCTTCCTAGAATAGAGTCGTTTTCTCCTACAATAAGAGAGAAATAATCCATTGTGATCTCCTTGTGTGTAGAGAGAAGGTACTGTAATCCTTTTGCAAGTATTGAAATTCTTCTACAAGTTTGCCCCTTGTTTATTGTTCATCTATTTTCTTAATTTCCTCATTTCAACTTTAGTTGCAAAGCATGCTAGTTCTACAACTTCCTCCACAAAAAGGTAGCATCGGAATCTAAATCGTTCCTACCAAGTGGTATCAGAGCTCCAGGTTCATCATTAGTTTCGTGCTATAGTGAGGTTTAGTTAGTAGAAAAGAAGCAACAAAAATCATGGCAACGAAGTTTGAAATAGAGAAGTTCAATGGGAATAATTTCTCGTTACGGAAAATGAAGATGAAGGCAAACTTAAAAAAAGAAGATTGTTTGGAGGCAATTGGAGAAAGGCCAGCTGAGATGACAGATGGTAGCAAGTGGAAGAAGATGAGTAGCACTGTTATGGCAAATCTACATCTAGGCCTTTCTGATGAAGTTTTGTCAAGTATAGAAAAGAAACAAACTGCAAAAGAGATTTGGGAGACCTTAACAAAGTTATATGAGGCTAAGTCAATACACAACAAAATCTTCTTAAAGAGAAGACTCTACACTCTTCGGATGGCAGAATCCGCTTCAGTGACGGATCACATCAACACAATGAATACACTATTTTCTAACTTCTCAAAGTTGGGTTACAAAATAGATATAAATGAGCGTGTAGAACTTCTACTTCAAAGCCTACCAGATTCATAGGATCAACTTATCATCAACCTAACCAATAACATTCTCTTAGACTATTTAGTCTTTTAGCATGTCACAGCCACAATTTTGGAAGAAGAAAATAGGCGGAAGAATAAGGAGGACAGGTTGGTAAACTCACAACAAGCTGAGGCCCTATCAATGATGAGAGGTAGATCAATGGAACGTGGTTCTAGTGGGAGCCAAAGTCATGGTAGATCCAAATCAAGAAGCAAGAAGAGATGCCACAACTGTGGCAAGATAAGGCACCTCAAGAAAGAATGTTGGAATAATAAGAAGAATGTAGAGAATAATACAAAAAGGCCTCAAGGTAAAGTTGCAAGTACCTCAGAAGATGGTGAAGTCCTATATGGTGAAGCAACTACAGAAGGCAGATTTCGCTTTGCTGATGTCTGGCTGATGGACTCAGGAGCCACATGGCACATGACATCCCAGAAAGAATGGTTTCATCAATATAAACCAATCTTAAACGGATCAACATTTCTAGGCGATGATTATGCTTTGGAGATTGTTGGAGTTGGCACCATCAAACTAAAAATGTATGATGGTACAGTTCGTACCATCTAAGAGGTACGGCACGTGAAAGGTCTCAAGAAAAATCTTATATCCTTAGGATATTTAGATGATCTTGGATGTAAGACTGAGTGTGAGAATGGTATCATGAAAGTGATAAAAGGTGCGCTTGTGGCAATGAAAGCTGAAAAGATACCTCCTAAATTGTGGATGCTCAAAGGAGAGACAATACAAGAAGGAGAAGCATATCTTACATCGAGTAATTCAGTAGAAGAATCAACGATGTTGTGGCACCGCAAGCTTGGTGACGTGTCAGAAAAGGGTTTGAAGATTCTCACTGAACAAAAGCTTCTTCCGGGGATCAAAAAGATATCATTACCCTTTTGTGAGCATTGTGTCACTAGTAAACAACACAGGTTGAAGTTTGGCAATTCGAATTCCAGAAGTAAGGGTGTTTTGGAGCTAGTTTACTCTGATGTTTGGCAAGCACCGGTTACATCCATCGGAGGTGCAAGGTACTTTGTATCTTTTATTGATGATTATTTGAGGAGATGTTGGGTGTATCTGATCAAGAAGAAGGCAGATGTGTTTTTAGTTTTCAAAGACTTCAAAGCGCAGGTTGAACTTCAATCCAGTAAAAGGATCAAGTGTCTAAGGTCAGATAATAGAGGTAAATATACTAGCAATGTGTTTGATGCATTTTGCAAAGAAGAAGGTATCAAAAGACAGTTCACAATTGCTTATACTCCTCAACAGAATGGAGTAGCAGAGCGGATGAATAGAACATTGTTAGAAAGAACAAGAGCAATGTTGAGGACTGTAGGATTAGCCAAATCATTTTGGGCAGAAGTAGCGAATACCACCTGTTATGTGATAAATCATTCTCCATCAACGGCAATAGACTTGAAGACACCGATGGAGATGTGGACTAGTAAGCCCACTAATTATTTGCATCTTTATATATTTGGATGTTGTGCATATGTGATGTACAATTCCTAAGTAACATCGAAACTGGATCCGAAATCCAGAAAGTGTATTTTCTTGGGATATGCTGATCGTGTTAAGGGGTATCTCCTGTGGGATCCCACTGCCCACAAGGTAGTTATCAGCAGAGATGTAATATTTGTAGATGATAAGCTACAAGAAAAGGAAAATGATAGCAATTCAAAAGAAACACCAAAGACTACTACAATTGAGATTGAAAATAAACAAGAAGTAGAATCTTCTGAAGCAACACTAGAGCACGAAGAGGAAGAACAAGCTAAGTCTATAGCTCCAGAACACAGAAAGTCGACTCGAGATAAGAGACTGCCAGCCTGGCACTCAGATTACCTTATGGAAGGCAATGTTGCATACTGTCTATTAACAGATGATGGAGAGCCATCAACTTTCAACGAAGCTATAAACAGTCAAGAAGCTTCTCTGTGGATGGCAGCAATGCAAGAGGAAATTGAGGCACTCCATAAGAATAAGACTTGGGAACTTGTTCCACTATCACAAGGAAGAAAAGCGATCGGCAACAAATGGGTTTATAAAATAAAGCGAGATGGCAATGATCAAGTGGAGAGATATCGTGCTAGATTGGTGGTAAAAAGATATGCTCAGAAAGAAGGTATTGATTTCAATGAAATATTTTCTCCTGTTGTTCGGCTGACAACAGTTAGGGTGGTCTTGGCAATGTGTGCTACATTTGACTTATACTTAGAGCAGTTAGACGTGAAAACTGCATTTCTTCATGGAGAACTTGAAGAAGAGATTTATATGCTCCAACCAGAAGGATTTGAAGAAAAAGAAAAAGAGAACTTGGTTTGCAAGTCGAACAAATCTCTATACAGTCAACAGGGGCCGAGGTGTTGGTATAAGAGATTTGATTCCTTCAACATGAGCCTTGGATACAACATACTGAATTCAGATCCTTGTGCTTATCACAAGAGATTTGGTGACAGTGATTTCATCACTTTGTTATTGTATGTTGACGACATGTTGGTAGCAGGCCCCAACAAAGATCGTATCGAAGAATTGAAGGCACAGTTGGCTAGGATGTTTGAAATGAAGGACTTGGGACTAGCAAACAAGATTCTTGGGATGCAAATTTACCGAGACAAAAAAAATAGGAAGATTTGGCTTTCTCAGAAAAACTATTTGAAGAAAATCTTGCAGCGCTTCAATATGCAAGTTTGTAAGCCAATTAATACCCCTCTTCCTATTAATTTCAAGTTATCCTCAAGTATGAGTCCTAGCAAAGAAACAGAGAGGGTGGAGATGTCTCGAGTATCGTATGCATCAGCAGTGGGGAGTTTAATGTTCGCTATGATTTGTAGAAGACCAGACATTGCACAAGAAGTGGGAGTGGTCAGTCGATACATGGCAAATCCTGGTAGAGAGCATTGGAATATAGTGAAGAGGATCTTGAGATATATCAAGGGAACCTCACACTTTGTTGTCAGAGGCTATGTTGATTCAGATTATGCAGGTGATCTTGACAATAGTAAATCCACTACAGGATATGTGTTTACTCTTGCCAGAGGAGCTGTAAGCTGGGTTTCAAAACTGCAGTCTATCATGACCACTTCTAAGGCAGAGGCAGAATATATAGCAGCTACGCATGCTAGCAAAGAGGCAGTCTGGTTGCAAATGTTAAGGAGAAGCTCGGACACAAGCAGGATAAGGTTTCTCTATATTGTGATAGTCAGAGCGCTTTGCACTTAGCAAAGAATCTAGCATTTCACCAGAAGACAAAGTATATTCGTGTACAATATCATTTTGTATGGGAGAAGGTGGAAGAAGGAAGTGTGGATATTCAGAAAATCCATACTAAAGACAACATAGTAGATATGTTGACAAAGCCAATAAATGCTGACAACTTTATACGGTGTTGATCCTCTATTAGCCTGGTGGAACATAAGCAGCATGAAAATGACAATATAGAAAGGAAGCAAGAGCTACAACAAAAGTGACTTTAAGTGGGAGAAATGTTATAGTAAAGTCACTTTTGTAGAAGCTTGTAGATAAGTTTTGAAAAGTAAGAGTTCGAATCCAAATCGAACTCTTCAACTTTTTAAAGCATAAATCTTATCCTTAAGAGTTCAAAACTGAATCGAACACTCCTTTTGACCAAGTCAATGGCGGTGTAAGATTTCTTAATGTAAAGACTTGGACTTGACAACTAAGCATGAGTTGTAAAGGAAGAAGAAGAATTCAAGTCAAACTTGAAGACCACATAGCTAGCGATAACCAAGCACGAGTTGTCTATGAGTTGTCTATGACGGTTTAATTTTCTTGGGGATTAAGAAATGAACTATATAAATATGGCAAGAGTTCATTAGTTTCATAACCTATTTCTAGAGAAGAGAGAGAGGAGTTTTAGAGAGAAAAGAAGTGAGATTTCTCCTCAATGTATATTTCGGTTTTTCTTTCCTAGAATAGAGCCGTTTTCTCCTACAATAAGAGAGAAATAATCCATTGTGTTCTCCTTGTGTGTAGAGAGAAGGTATTGAAATCCTTTTGCAAGTATTGAAATTCTTCTACAAGTTTGCCCCGTGTTTATGGTTCATCTATTTTCTTAGTTTCCTCATTTCAACTTTAGTTGCAAAGCTTGCTAGTTCTACAACTTCCTCCACAAATAGGTAGCATCGGAATCTAAATCGATCCTAACAAAAGTTGGCATTTTAAACCAGTTAATTGGACCATAATATTTAATTACTTCACCACATTTTAATCCCACCACAAATGAAAAGGAAAATTGATATTAATACCACTATAAATTTATCTGTTAACCAATATATAACTAAGGAGTCTGGTGCACATTTCTCAAATCTCGTCTTAATATTTCTTCACACCACTACCGGACTTCATTGCCGCTGTCACGTTCTTGCCAGAAAAAGCTGGTTGCCTTCCTGATATAATAAATTAAGAATTTTTGGATCTATTTCCTTAAATGGAAATTTTGGATTATAATGTTTTCTAGGTTATTCATTGAATTAGGAGGAAAGATACCTCTATGTGCTTTCACAAAAACCCTAAACTTGAAAAAAAAAACTGAGAATTTTTTGGTGAACAATTTTCGTCCAAAACCAAGGAATCACGCAAAACTGCTTGAGTATTAGAATTTAGAGACAAAAATCGAAATCATCAAGGAAATTGTTGGTGGCGCAATTGAAGATCAAGACAATAATTGCCTAAAAGATTTGAAAATAACCCTGCCTTTAATCAACAACAGCAGCTGCCGAAAAATTACGGTGATGAAAGAAGCAATAAAATTAAAAGAAATAGAATTTGATTTGCTGTGGAAATTAAAAAAAGAAAAAGAAAAATCTATAACCAATTTGAATAAAGGTCGCTAAAGTAATTTTATTTAAGGGCATTTAAGTAAATATAAAAGAAACGCTTAAGGGTGATTATATTGGCACTAAAACTTTTACTAAATACACCACAAGTTAATTACATCAGAAGTCTTTAGCGTTTTAAAGTTATAATATTTATTCCATAATATCTTGATTGCATTTCTCATATTCAACTTTTAACGAGTTAGCAAATATTATATCTTTGACAACAATTTTCTTTCAAAACATTTGATAAAATGATGAAAATAATTTATTCACGCATCGCATTTTATACAAGAAAAAAGAAAAATAATAACAAAAAAAAATGTGACAAGTTATTTCTTTATTTAAAAGTTGGCTAATATAAATTTTGAAAAGCGATCATCAAAACTGACATAAACAAAATGTTAATCATAAAAATATGAGGTAAAAATATTTGGAATGTAATTTTAACAATGACTATATATTAAGGACTACAATTTCAATTAAAATGTGGTGTGGATATAAAAAAGTGTAGTGTGAATATAATTAGCTAATCTTTAATTTGTGTTGTGTCAATTAAATTTTGTAGTGGCAACATAATTTCCCTTGGAGAAACTAAAAGATTTGAAAAGCTACCAATCTCCTTCTCAAGACTTGCTGTACGACTTATTACATCTTCTATAAGCACATTTTTAAAAAGTTTAACAAACATTCTTATTATATATATCTTTTCTGAAAAAGCAGAAGTTGTAGTTCTATCAACAATCTCAAACGGAGCTTAAAATATTGTTTAAATTTTATTTTTCTTAGCTTATCTCGGTTAGTATTGGTGAATTAAACAAGACATTGGAACGTCACTATATTCGCAAAGGAATTTCTCCTGAGCCATACGTCTTCAATTCTTTCATAGCACTACGAATCTTAAAATATAAGTGTCAAAATTTATTCTTTCTCGACTTATTTTCAAGTCGCCCCTCAACACCCTTGGTTAAATTTTTTTCCACCGCCTGACCTTCAATCTCTAGCTGATCTAATTCCACCTGACTTTAAAGTTTTCTTTCTTGTGGTTCGTTCACTAACTCCCATCCATTTGTATGTAGTGTACTTCACGAATGAACTTGTAATCAATATTGAAGCCAAAAACTTGATGAAAAAGGGGCGAAAATCGACACACGTGTACCCAAAATCCTCCCCCCTGCCCCGTCACCTTCTCTACTTTGCTCAGTTTTCCCTTTCCTCAAACGAGTTAACACCATGCCCACAACATCAAAATGCATGCCGCCTGCTACAATAAAAAAGAAGTCCATATATAATCAAACGATTTACTTTATTCCGGCTTTCATTCAAAGTCGCAATATTGATACATGATACAACGGAAGAAGCGTCAACAAGCCTATAGCAAATCACAGAGCTATCAAAGCCCCTCACAAGCAAAACCAAGAAACATTCATATCGATACATTATTATAGAACAAAGTTTAGACCATCATACAATATCATGGATGAATATTTTAGATTGATGTCTCTGGTTTAACAAAGATGCCAATAGCGTCAAGGTAATCGCCAGCTCTTCCATGGAATCCAACTACTGTATTATTACTTATTGGGATAGAGAAAGAAGTTCCAGAATCGGTTCCAAAAGGTCCATAATTGGCCTTATTTGTAGTAAATGACAACGATGTTATCGTTAACAATGAGCCGAAATTTCCATATGTCCCACTTATAGATGTCAGGTGTTCAGAAGGCCAGCTTATAGAAACCTGCAAATAATTGATGCAAAGCAAAATACGTCAATTATAGATATATATATTTTTTCATTATTACTAGTTTATCTATGAACCCTAATAATGCTTTGTTGTTTGCAGGGACTATAATATAATATAATTTTCTACGGCCTGTTTCCACAATTGTTTTCCATACAAAACAATACTCCTAAATGGTTTCATGTTCAAATTCTTTACCAATAACTTTGAATATATGTTCAAATTGAGTAGATATATATATATTATATGTAGGAAGAAATTATTCTGATCCGAAAGAAAATATTGGGACTAATCTATAACTCGGTAAGGATTGCACTAAAATTATTGTTCTAATTTAGAAATTAGATGGGAAAAGACAATCGGAATCAGAACCCATGCATATATCGCTAGTAATGAGGGCAAGATTAAGTGAAGAAAAAGGGGAAAAAATCTCATCATTTTTAATAGAAAATTTTCCTTCCAAATACCAAAGTAAATATTAATTTAGTTAATAAATGTTACCAACAGAGTTAAAATGATTTTGACAACTCAAAGTAAACTATTTTCTAAGATAATATTTTCTTTAGAAATATTTTCTATCAAGAAACTTAAACACGCCACAAGGCCGGGGCATACTTACAGTTTTCCTGTCACCAAGGTCACTAGGGTTGTTGCCTCCGAATGTTGCAGAATCTAAGTTGGTTGTGTCCTGGAAAGATATAGACTTGATGTTTGATCCTACGTTGATGACTATCTGGTTTATACCTCGATATGTCATATAACTCCATGGATTCCCACCTTTGCCTCCCCATGGACCTATTGAAATAGTTGCTTCCATGCTTCTCTGCATCATTACCAATAAGTCAATAACCACTATTATTGAGGGTTTTTTCAATATTTTTTTTTTTGTTGGGGGGGGGGGGGGGGG
>CAVNYN010222925.1:0-29597 GCA_963692815.1 Nyctanthes arbor-tristis
AATGCTTAAAAACAATTAATACTTACTTAATTGAACCCTTGTGTTCTTCTTCTTCTCCTCCATGGGGGCTTTCTTCCCAATAATAAAAACTAAATTAGGGTAATTAAGAAGAAAACAAAAATGAGAAAGCAACCAAACCAGAATTGCATAAGCAGAGAGTGTCTTTTAGTGGAAGCAAAGCAAGGCAAGAAAGAAAACTATATAGTAGTAGTAGTGAATTAGACGGTCTTGTTTTCAGGATCTCTCTCCAATCCAATCTCCATTATTTAGTATAATCGAAAAACAAAGCAAACAAGCCCACGCTGCCTCTCAACTCTTTTCTCTCTTCTTTCCCCTTATTAATCCATATATACTTGAGAATGTGATACCAAAGAGCAGATTAATGTTGGTTTCCATATTCTTCAATTCATTCTCCACCGACCAGCTTCTTCTTCACAGATATGAGTACAAAATTAAAATTGCTTCACCCAACTGATCATGATTCTGATCATGATTCTGATACAAATCATCATGGCCGCAAAGCACCTTCAGTTCAACTGATCCAACCAGTCAACATTGTTTCTCCAAAATCTCCAAGCATGCAAGAGGCATCATCATCCCATAATTATAAAAATAGACCATCTTCATCTTCTGCTGCAGGTGGTAGTGGCGGCGTTGTCAAGTACATGGAATGCCTAAAGAACCATGCGGCGGCCATAGGCGGCAGGGCCAGAGACGGGTGCGGAGAGTTCATGGCAGGGGGAGAAGAAGGCACCCTTGAGGCCCTTATGTGCGCAGCATGTGGTTGCCACAGGAACTTCCACGACAAGAAGATAGTAATTAGACCAGAATTAGCCGCCCATTCGGCTGGGGAGGAGGGGGAACCGGGGAAGAAAAAGAGATTCAGAACAAAGTTCAGCCAAGAACAGAAGGAGTTTGCAGAGAATGCCGAATGGAAGATACAAAAAGTGGATGAATCTGAGGTTGGCCAATTCTGCCAAGAGATTGGCATCAACAGCAAAGTGCTTAGGATTTGGATGCACAACAACAAATCCAACTTTACCAAGAAAATTAATAACTCTGCTGCTCCTCCTCCTAATTGATGAATGATGCTCTTGTTAGTAATAACAAATGTTCCTAATTGTGAATAATAATAATATATTAATTTTCATGCATGTATGTATGCTATGTATATAGGTAGGTATATGTATTCTGCAGCTCTTTTTCTTTTTTTCCTCCTTTTTTTTTTTTTTTTTTTTGCAAGGTTGTGTTGTTGTTAGTCAGTAGTACTCATATATAGCATATGCAGATAGAGATGGCTTCTTTGTTCATTATAAAGGAAAATTTTGAAAAAGATAATGTAATGTGCGCACATAGATTGCTTTAGTATTACATCATGCGCACGTTTACCGGTTTCTCCTAGTTTTTATCAATGTGTTGCGTTGCATCATTTTTTTTAGAGTAATGCTATATCGTATTCAACACCACTGAAAGCGTTATATGATATAATAAGTTGGATCAAATAACTCCCATATACATACGTCTTTGGCTCCACTTACATCATTTAATGTCATATGTATTATCACCTAAACTAGTGCTTAGCAACACTGCTTAACTTTTTTGTTATTTTTATTTGTAATGTTACAACTTATTAGGAATATTCGAATTGTGCTGCAGTTGTTAAAGTGTTAGCGTTCTGAGCACGAGCTTCGAGAATAATTTATTAATTTAGAAGATTCATTGCCATGTAAGTTCGTGACACCCAATTTATTGTTAAATTGAAACATTTAAACATATGTATTTTCTTAATTTGCCATCCTCTTTCAAGACCAACTAATTATTCATTAACAAAACGCTGGTATAATAGCTTTAGCATTAAAAACTGGTTGTACCCATAATAATAATAATAATAATAATAATAATCTATATATATATATATATATATATAATAAGAGGAGGGTGGCTTTCCCGCTCATTTTCTGAATCTGTAAGATTTCTGACTCTATAAGATTTCTGGTGACATCATTTAATTCATTTTTTTCTCTTTTTTTTTGGAATTGTTACACTAATTTATTAAATAATACTCACCTTTTCGTTTGTTAACTCATATCTTATCCTCAATTCAAGGTGGTTTCTTTAGCCAAATATTTTAAATTAGGGATTTGTTACTTATCAAATCGAATACGAAATTAATTGGGAGTTCTATTTCAAAAAAAGCACATAGTAATTTTTATGATTGGAAAACGCAAGCATACCACGTATCTAAACTAATAAATTTCTAAAAATCTGTAACCTTAATTGTAAATTTCAATTTTTAATAATTTTTGAAGAAATTTTTATATGGTTACTATAGTGCAATAATCAAATTGATTTTTTTTAATTATAGTACTCTAATTTGTCGATTCTATAATTAAATTGGAACTTTTTTATAATTTCCTATGGAACAATTTAAATTTTATCGTACTTGGAGTTGGATTATTTATTTGAGAGATGAACTGAATGTTGATACGGTTAGACTAAAATAGTTGTTCAACAATTTTTATTAAACATTTTATTTTTATTGAATCACCTCAATTAATTTTTATTTATATATGTATAATTAACTGGTGATGTAATTTAAACAAGTACTAAAACAGTTAGGTTTCTCACATTCTAGACAGGAGGTCATGAGTTGGAACACAGCCGCCCCTCTCCTATACCCACTGTATTCAAAAAAAAAAAAAAAAGAGAAAAAAAGGAAGATGAAATATTAACTGGTATAAAAAGTGTTACCGACAAATAAATTCAAATATAATAGAATGGTTATAAAAAATTATGTCTCATAATGTTAATATGACTCAACTGACTGTATTAATAATTTATATTAAATTTTTGTATAAAAATTCGTTGACATTTGTTATTAAAGTAATTATAAGGAGAAATATTTATCTGACATGAATAACTGATATTGGTTCCCTTCCGTCCCTTATACGCACTATATAAAAGGAATTAACATGTACAAAAAGTGTTACCGACAAATAAATCTAAATATGATAGAATGGTTATAAAAACTTATGTCTCATAATACTATAATATGACTCAATTGGCTGTATTAATAATTAATTAAATTTTTGTATAAAAATTTATTGACATTTATTATTAGAGTAATTTTAAGTAGACATGTTTATCTGATATGAATAACTGATATTTGTTAGTTGACAAACGTTAATTGGTTGTTTATATGTAAGTAATGAACTTGAACGCCCACAATCATCCAATATATGGTTGACAACTAAATATGTTACTTTTTCATGTCAGATAACCATGTCTCCTTAGAATTACTATTGTTATTATTACTTTTAGCTCCCGTGCAACGCACGGGTGATAATTCTACTAGTAGTAGTAATAATAATAATAATAATAATAATATATATAAGAGAAATGTGACTTTTCCAGCTCATTTTCTAGCTCTATAAAATTTCTGGCTCTGTAAGATTTCTAGTTCTATAAGTTTTCTGGTGATATCATTTAATTCCTTTTTTTTTAATCTTTTTTTTTTTGGGAAATTGTTACCCTAATTTATTAAATGATATTCACTTTTCCATTTATTAACCCATATTCAATCATCAATTCACGGTAGTTTCTTTAGCCAACTATTTTGAGTTAGGGATCTGTCATTTATCAAATCGAACACGAAATTAATTGGGAGTTCTATTTCAAAAAAAGCAAATAGTAATCTTTATAATTCGAAAACACATACATAGTACGTCTCTAAACTAATAAATTTCTAAAAATCTGTAACATTATTGTAAATTTCAATTTTTAATGATTTTTTAAGAAATTTTTTTATGCTTATTGTAGTGCAATAATCAAATTTGATTTTTTTAAAATATAATACTTCAATTTTCCAATTCTATAATTAATATAAATTGAAACTTTTCGATAATTTCCCATGGAACAAAAATTTCAGTTTATCATTTTTAAATATGGTTTTACTGTATTTGGAGTTGGATTATTTATTTAAAAGATGGACTGAATGTTGATACAGTTGCACTGTAATAGTTGTTCAACAATTTTTAAATATTTTACTTTTATTGAATCACCTTAATTAATTTTTATTTATACATGCATAATCAAATGGTGATGTAATTCAAACAAGTGCTACATTAGTTAAATTTATCACATTCTAGACATGAAGTCCTGGGTTGGAATACACATGCCCCCTCCCCTATACTTGCTGTATAAAAAAAAGAATTAATTGGTGCAAAAAGTGTTACCAACAAATAAATTCAAATATAATAGAATGGTTATAAAAAATTATGTCTCATTATGCTAAAATGACTCAACTAGCTATATTAATAATTTATATGAAATTGTTGTATAAAAATTCATTGACATTTATTATTAGAGTAATTATATGGAGACATGTTTATCTGACATGAATAACTGATATTGGTTCCCCTTCCTTTCCCTATATCCAATGTAATAAAAAAAAGAGAAAAAAGGAAAAGAATTAACTGGCGCAAAAAGTGTTACTGACAAATAAATCAAAATATGATAGAATGGTTATAAAAATTTATATCTCATAATACTAATATATGACTCAACTGGCTGTATTAATAATTTATTAAATTTTTGTATAAAAATTTATTAACATTTCTTATTAGAGTAATTCTAGATAGACATGTTTATATAATATGAATTGATTGTTTATCTGCAAGTGGCGAAATTGAACCCCCACAATCATCTAATATACATTTGACAACTAAACATGTCACTTTTTCATACCAGATAAATATGTCCCCTTAAAATTAATATGGTTATTATTACTTTTAGATCTCGTACAACGCACGTGTAAGAATTCTAGTAATAATAATAATAACAACAAAATACTGCAATAATTAATTAACTCAGATGTTAATAACTTCAATACTGAATTATTTCATTTGCCAAATTTCTGTCCATGTTCCCATTCCCAAACAGTACACGTTTATGAAAACAATACATATTTTCCTATACTTTTCCCAAACAGTATACGTTTATGAAAACCATACATATTTTCCTAAAGACTTTTATCCTAACACTTATATCACTTCTTGCCCACTCAATGTTTTGATATTTACAATCCCCTTGCAAAAATCCATTTTTATCCCTACTTTTTCTTTTTCCTTATTTTCCCTTCGAAACCAATAGCTCTTCACTTTTCTGTCTATGACTCAATAGCTCTTTACATATATTTTTTTTTTAAGTACAATTTAATGATTATAGGGGTTGAGATGGTGACTTGAACTCAGATCTTAATCTAGTAAAAGGAGTGTTCTTATACTACTAAGACAAGTCCCCTGTGCAACTCTTCACTTTGTTTATTGCAATGGTTTCCTATCATTCTCATCATGATCAACTTTGACAACATTTCAGGTTCTGCTTCGTGATGTTTTTTGCTCCTCTCTATGGAAATGCACATGCTGCTAAATTCTCGTTCAGCCAAATGAAACAGCAACAAAAGTAATCACAAGACCAAGAATAAAGACTCCAATCATACATTAGTATTGCGCCAAAACTACAACATACTCGCATTTCTCAGTCAAGTCAGACGACATAATAAGAGATACAAAATCAACAAATCTACAGTAGTTTCCAAGCCCTGCCCCAGATTATTTTGCGCTAGAACTCAATGTCAAAGTTTTGCTCTAGAACTCAGTGTCAAAGCACCCCATCATGATCTTTGATACCATAGACCTTGCAAATGGAATATAGCTTAAGCTATACCTGTAAATAGAGCAATTCATCACTTAGCTTCCACATTAATGTGCCCTTAAGAACATAGGACAGTATAAGTGAATTGCACATGGATGAACTTGTTCAATTGAAAAGCACTAGAGTTCCGATAGATATTTCAAGGGCAGGGGATCCTGTACTCAACAAAAAGTAGAGTACAAGAATGGTTCATTTCACATACATAGAACAGTAGTTTTAGACATACCAAATAAGTGCGCCAAACTCCAGTGCTATAGCCAAAAATGTCAGCAACTTATTGTGGACCTATTCAATTATAGAAATCATTACAATACGTGGAAAATTAGATGGAATATAAATTATATAACGAACAGAATAAGATCACTCACGTATACAGCACAAAAAAGTGCCAAAACAATGCTAGCAATATACAGAGCAGTTGCATAAATACGAACAGGGTCAAGCATCATTGCCACTTGTCTTTTGGGTCCTATAAGAAATCCTGTGCCGCCACAGGAAAAGACCCAAATTAGCAAAAAAAAAAAGATTACAAAGAATAAGAGATTAATAGAACTTGCATCGCTGGCTACACAATTAAGTGCAATACAAACACATGCACACACATAAGAAAATGAAACTGAAAGATCTGACAAATGACATACGAAAAGATTTAGCTGGCAGAGACTTTGAAATATGCATGAAGTTGTGGAGAGTTTCATTTTTATTTTTTATTTTTTTTCCCCTTTTTCCCCAGAAGAAAAAATAAAATAAAATAAGCTCTTGGTGCCTTTAAATGACTTCCCAAGCTGGATCAATGACAGTAATGCATTTTGATGGAAATCGTAGCATTTAACATCCAGAAAAATAATGAAAAATGCAAACAGATGAGAGCAAAGACAGGATATAAACAGTCTACGAGTTTAGAAATGTAACTAATATGCAACACACCATTCTGCAATTTCATTCTTTTTCGTGTGTGAGCGTATGTGAAACTGAGGAAGTTAAAAGCGGAACAGGAAGAATGATCTATTGCAACTTCGAACTTCATTTATTTCAGTAATCAACTAACGTTTCCACATTGATGTTCCATTATTCGACTAAAGTAAGATGGAAATAAGCATCTCAGGATCTTTAGAAATGAAATCATTTATTTGATACAGCATACTCCATGCAAATTATTGAAGGGACTTTAATGCTCAATATGATAAAAGTTGTGGTCACATTTTTAGAATTTAGCAGTGTAAAGTAAGGTGCAATTCTATTTGCGTACCTTTAACATAAAACCATTTCAAATTTAAGAACCAAAAATACAAATCCTTTCTTGAAAACCATGTGAATATTAATAATTGAAGTGAACCAAAAAACTAGGAAAATACAATCAAAAGTGTGAAAGAAGTGAATGCTAATGAAGATTTCAGTTTACAGGAATTTGGCAAATTGTGAGAAAATAAATCTAGATACCTAGCACTAGCAGCAGCAGTAACAAGGGATGATAAAAAAATTAAAAGGATTGAGCTTGAAGTCTTATTGTTGAAGGAACCACAAGGATAAAAGAGCACTAGTATCCCACATGAACATTGGTTCACATGTGAGAGCAAAAGAGATTCTGGTCCAAACGAATTAGGATAGCTAAGTTGCAAACCAGATAAACACTCTTGAAACGGTGATGGAAAAAAGAAAATCTATTTGCATAGCACCAAGCAAAACATGTTGGGCTATAAATAAAAACTCAGATACTACATAATATTTGAAATTTCAGATACCCAAAATATCTACATTTTGCTGTTCCCAGCATTTGGAATTTACCTCCACTAAGGTTGTATTTTTTCATATTTCAAGATCAAATTTCTAATTCCAGCCAACCTCAATTGTAAAACTTGTGTACAGAACATTCTAAAATTTCTTCTGGAAATTTTAAATTATTTCAGTTCTCAAAGCTTTTCTTTTTCTGTCATTCTATCATTCTCTTCAAAAGCAGAAATTATAGAATGAAAATATTGAGCATATTAGCAGCATATATACATGAATGGAATGTAAAACCAAGAACCATCATAGGAATCCATTAAATTTGTATCTAGGGGCTAAATTCAAGTTTGGATAATTCAGGGTAGAAACTGTCACTTTTTCTATAGTTTAGGGACTAAACGGAAAATTTTAAAACTTACAGTCTGGCCCAGCTACAGTACCCTAAAATGAATTAAATAATTAGGACATGTCTTGATTTTGATTGTAGGAGAAACTGGAAGGAAATATATAAAACATGTGATTCAAATCATGAACAGAGAACTGGAAAGATGATAATTGAGACAAATGAAGATTAGTTTAGTCCATGTTTGCAATCTCTTACATTATCTTATTTCTCCTACTTTTCCAAATTTGAGTTTGGTCAAACCAATAACACATACATATCTTGTAGGATCCATCTATGCTACACAAATCTCCATCATTCTCTCTCTCTCTTATTTCACATGGAAAAAACTTTTAGGAGTATGCAAACACCTGCAAAATATGATTTTATCTTTCCTATGATATGATTATGAGGTGAAAGCTAGAAAACACCGACACATGTTGGATAAGCCAGGTGCTGTGTTCTCTTTCTTTTCAGATTTTCCAACCATTGAACACGCGGCCAAGTCGCCGCCGACTCGCCGCAGCTCCATTTCCGACATGCCGGCAGCCTAATCTTGAAAAGCAGAGATGTCTTTCCTTCTTCTTTAAGATGAAACGCTGGTCATGCACTGGCAAAAACCCTAATTTTTAATGGAAAATGTCAAGATCCTTACCCATTTCATTTGATTTGTACAACAATCACAGCAAGGACCCACCACTACTGTAATTGAAAAGTCATTCTTTCTTTTCTTTCTTTAATAAAAGTCAAATTAGGTGTACTATTAGAGACATAGAAAATGCTGAATATTTCTCAATAAAATTGGGTTAATTATTAACAATTTACACTATTAATAAAATATAAAATCTCTTAACTTTTTTCAACTTACAAAAATAATGAAATGAAAAATTAAAAATATTATTTATTCAACATATCGTGTCAGTGATTTTTCAAAAAATTGCATGTTAGCGTGTCCAACTCGTGTCGCGTCAATTCAAACACACGTGTCCCCTCTCGCGGCCTGTCGCTGCTTGTTAGGGTGATAGATTCTCATTATGAGCACCAAAATCACAATACCAAATAAGATGGCCATGTCTAGACCAATAAATAGGTGCATCCATGATCCATAACACATTCATTCACACACATCTCTAAATATCTCCCCTTTTCTTCTTCTCCACTTTTACATATTACATAATTCAAGAAAGAGCACGTGAAGATTCTCATAGGAGGAGGGGGAAGAACTTGCTATATCTACATCAAGGTAAGTTTATATTGAGTCATCTACGTTTTTTAGTTAAGTATTAAGAGGTGATAGATTCTCATCATGATTCACCATGATCATAATACCAAATAAGACAGCCATGTCTAGACCTATAAATAGGTGCACCCATGATCCATAACACATCCATTCACACACATCAGTAAATATCTCTCCTTTTCTTCTTGTCCGTATTTACACTTCAACGTATTACATAATTCAAGAAAGAGCACGTGAAGATTCTCATTTTGGGGGAGGAAGGGAGGAGGGGTGAGAACTTGCTATCTCTATATCAAGGTAAGTTTATATTGAATCCTATGTCTTTTAATTCAAGTTATTTGGTCTTCCATTTCGAGCAAGTTTCATGACCAAAGTTTAGTAGCGCTCCACACGAGAATTCTTATCCCATCAAGTTGATAGAATCCAATTGCAGTGAAGTAATATTTACTGAATTAATATGAAAGCAAATTCATTACAACGGTTAAGATGGAACCGGACTAGTTTTACCCACTCTCGAGAGCTAGAATCTCTCTCAATTTGAGTCCTCAACAAATCTCTAAATGAATGCAACAACCCCTTCCTATTTATATTGCTGCTGCATGCCTGATCTCTAAAATTCCTCTAATGCCATTTCCTTATTTCAACTAATTGAGCAAAGTCCTATCAAATACCGTGCCCTCTAAAATTCACCTTGTCCTCAAGGTGAAAGTCCGACTCAATTACAAAACTCAAAATAGGAAAAAGCTGAACATTTCTTTAGCAAGCAAGTCGTTCGTGGTCAGACATGCAAAGTGGCACTATAGTCCAAGAGTCAACCACCACAGTTAGAACGGGGTATTTTACCATACAGTACCATAATCTCATAAAACTAGACATACGAAACCACATTTTTATGTGTAAGTTGAGTACTAATTCACTACTAGGTAAATATATATTGGAGAACCATTGATGCAATTTCCCAGTTGTAGTTAAGAGTAAACTTTGACTGAGCCATATAAGAGTTTTCTATAATCCACTTATTATGCGACGACACAAACTTGTGAAAAAAAGCTCTGGTACGCCCTTCATCTGCGGTCTCAAGCACTCGTTAATCAGCTCTTGTGAGTCGATATCTCTCCCATGCCCCAAATTCTTTGTCAACAATCATTGGAGGAGGACAAAAACAATTTAATGTCACTCTTCAATTCATCCCAAGTTCGCATAGGTCATTGCCAATATACTTCCTCAAACCAAAGACTCACCAAAAGAAACAATCTACAACAGCTTCTACTGTCTCTACTAGCCACAATGAATTCGCAGAGATATTATGAGTTGACCTTGGGAATCTAATCCAGAATCATAATTTTCACTGAATTCTTGCACCACATCTATAAAAATTATCTATTAGATACCTCAGCTTCTCCCTTTTTTTCAAGATGTATCTTCCATATAATCGTTGCTCTAATACCAAATGATAGAATCCAATTGCAGTGAAGTAAAATAATTAATACGAAAGATGATGCATTACAAAGGCTAATGCATTAATATGTTTGGCATCAAAATGGATCTGTTGAAATTCAATTTTCTTCAAACATTCACTTTACTTTGGAAGATGTTATGGCTAGTTAACCATCAACCACCTTGATATTTAGATAACTTAAAGATTTTCAAGTCTAGACTAAATATTCTAACTCTGACATGCAAAGATGCAAAACTAAATGGAGAACAAGCCTCCCATTTGTGACCAAGATGACTAGAATGCCCAGTCATTTCTAGCAGTTATATGTTATATCTGGAGAATTCTCTATTAACAGAAATTCACTCCAACAAAAAATATATATATATAGGGAAAACGGATTGCTATTCCTCCATCAACAGCAAGCTCTAAAAAAAAGCCCCCAAACGAAATATTGAGCCAATCTTAAAGAAATATGTTTTTAATAATTTATTTATTGATTTGTCAATGATTATATTCAAAACGAAAAATGTTATCCCTTCTCTAAAAGCACCAGCAATGAAGCTTTTAGATGCTTTAACAAGGCAACCACTTCCAGACATTAAATTCTATCGAGCGATATACCTATTGAAGAATCCATGATGCAGAAACTGCGGTTTACTTTTTCAGTTTATTCCTGATTTCAGAGACAATACACCAAATACTTAAAGGGTTTGAAATGTATCCAACGGGAAAATATATTTTGGTAGAGTGGTATATGCCCTATCCAAGAAGCATACCTGTCTCGAAATACAATCATCATTTTCTTCTCATCGAAAGGGAGAAAAAAAGTATTCTTAAAACATCTTTGTTAACATATCAACCTTTACAAGCCACAGCCTAAACTTAAAACTAGTTGCAATTTCAAAATTGAATGTTACTGCTTTATCTGTTCATTGTGATTTTATGCACAAAGAGATAAGAAGGACACTAAGATCTCTCCAACAACCTCTCTATTTTAAAAGAGAATATTCCACATTTTAGAGAGCATCTTTAAATCTATTGGATAAAATTTCTTACCTTCTCCAATGAACTCTTTATTCGTAGCTATTTATTTTACTTTTTACAAGAAACATTTATTGTGATTCTTATTTTAAATAAACATTTATATTTTTAGATATTAATAGCCAATGAAAAAAATTTTGGTTTTTTAAATCAAGAAACAATTGTTGGAATTTGTAGTCATTAAATAATAGAGAGTGAATTTGGCTCTCCGAATTTAGAGAGCCAAAACCCCACTCTTTATTTTGAAAAGTTAATTTAAAGAGTCTCTTGGAGCTCATTTTTAAGTTTTTACTCTCTAGAATAGACATCATCTTGTGTTTAAAGAATCTATTGGAGCTACTCTAACACATAATATACTTCTACAAAAAGAAAATTCACTTGAAGGCTCAGGAGGATGAAGAAATCAAACACTGAAAGGACCTTGAATGTTGCCCTGAGTTTCAAGATACTCTTGAACTAACAAAATTTTTTCCTAAACATATGAAAATTTCTAAGACCATTCTGGGTCTACAATTTGCAAAACTACATCAATCCATTCCAACCAAATATGATGATATGTTATTTATAAATGAAAAACCGGTGGATGGTTGAAAGTCAAATTCATAATGATCTTCACAAAATGACAATGACGGCAAAACAGACAAAATAATCATCATGAACAGTTGTTTCTGGAGTTGAGGGTTAACTGTTGGTAGATTATATCAGAGAATCAACTATCCGAGGGAGCTGGGTCTTAATATTAGAGTCAAAAAGAAAGGAGAAAAACAGCTAATAAGGAGAAGATGCTTTCATGAGCCTTGTTTATTATACAACGAAAAGTTACATAGCCAAACCTATTGGAGTTCAAAGAAAAACCTATCGTAATATTTTCAAACCCACAAATCCTGAACTTCTTTGTTTTGCTGATATGAAGATATGGTTCTACTCAAACTTATTTCAAGAACCAAATGTTCAACATATTTTCAGGCAGAAAGTTCTCATGGCTGGAGATCAAAATTAATTTGCTAAAAGAAATTGTGGGAGTGACAGATATCTTTACAATACAATTAAATAGCTACAGTAACCTTATTTATTCAAACAATATGGTTGAAGATTCTGTTTGTAGTGATCTTAAACTTCATGAAAACATAAATCTAAAGTGTAGCTGTAAACAATGCAAGACTCCAGAAAAACTCTTGTTCATTCTACTATGCTATGGTTATGAAAACAGATTTTCACTTTCATCTCAAGCTAAACCAACAAAGATATTCAGAGGTTGAAAGAGAGTCAAAACAGTGTCACTGACATCATAAAAAATATGTGCTAAGTCTTATTCTCTATAAAAAGTCTTTACCAAAATAAAAGGAAAAACTAAAATGAAAAAATTTTAAAAGTAACTTCTGATAGTGTGGCAGATGCAACATAATTAATGATCACAGAAGCATAACAAAACTCACACACACACACACACACACACACACACACACAGAGTATATCTTAAAGAAAGCAAACCTTCCAAGAGCAAGCAAATTGCCAAAGGAGAATGTTACTCCAAAATTGATGGGATTGAAGAAAACAAGCATCGACTGTCATGGAAAACACGGGCAGCAATGAGTCAATGCCATGGTCACTAATACTTATCACATTTGCACTATTATGAGCCCTCGTTCTAATTAAAATATCCCGAGAGGACAGAAAATAAAATGATTACATTCAAGTAAACTTAGCTAACATACACCAAACACAAAAATTCCAGCACTGCAACTTCTTGCAGGAACTAAGTATTCGTACATAAGTAAACAACTATGAGAAGGCCAACACAAGTGTGACATTAAATAGATAAAGTACAACTTACCAAGAGCGTGCAAGTTATGCCAGCAACCAAGCAGATTGCAAAGCCGTACAACCTCTGTTGCAAGTTTCAGTGAAGAAGAATTAGCGAAAGAAGAATGCAGCACATAAATTATCAAAGAAAATATGAGAAACATTACTCCGCAGGGAATATTTGGGTCATTTTCCATCTTGATGACCAAGCCCCTATAGCGGATCATTACAGTCTTACAGATCCCGCATATATGCAGTACAGTAGTCAATAATTTAAGCCAAATATGGACACTCAATCAAGGTATAACATGCCCAGAAGGCCAATTGTTCATACGGAAAAGAATTAAGTGAATTCAAGTGATGAATTAAGTTTTGGATGGAAGAAAATACCTGTTTGGTGGACAGAGTGCAGTTACGACTGAAGTCGTCCATGAAAGCAAAAGAAGATTCTTGTTGTTCTTCTTCATCTTCAACATCCATCCCCACAATCATCTTCATCTTTTCATATGCCTGATTCATCTTCTCCAATATTATCGAAAATTAGAAATTTCTGTTTCGTTTTATCACACCCAAATAGGAGTTTTCTTTATACAGAATGAATTGATTGAGAAAATTTCTGTTTCTTTGGAGGCCTGAAATGCAAATTTCGGGCGAAGGGTTAGTTAAATCTCACAATGAAAAGGTCCTGGGAGATGAGCAGGAAGCAAGCAACAGGCGAGCTACTGCGGTGACACTCGTTTGGCAACCATTTTCAATTGCCTGAGTTTATAAGTGGATTTTTCTTTGTAGCTAGTTTTTTGGCTTACTCAGTGAAAAGAGATTATTGTTTGAAATGTGTAGTGAAAAAATGGAAAAAAGTAATTGGGAATTGTGAAAAAAGTAAGAATATGTAGTTAATGTAAATTTGAATTATTGAGTTTTTTTTTTAGTGAAAAATAAATTGTAGAGAACAAGGCGTTAACTTCAAGTTTTGTACGAGTGTTGTCACTTAATTATATTATGTGGAGTTATGTGAAAAGTTACATCACATCAAATATGTGACTTGATGGTGTATTGTCATGTATCTAAATTTTGAAATTTTAAATTTGTTGATAAATGGAGGTAACTTTTATTTAAATAGTAGGGGTGGACAAAAAAACTGGAACTGAGTTAACTGAACATAGACCGAACCAGACAAACTGAAACCGTTCGGGTTTTCCATAAATAATTGAAACCAAAACCAAACGTCGAATAAATTTTTTTTGTTTTCAGTTTAAAACAGAAGACTGAACTGAAAATCATTAACTCATAGAAGAACTTAGTTTTGAGCCTATTTTTCAAAATCCAGTGCAACTTTTTAATTGTTTGGTTACTATTTTTTAGTAATGAATTTTATTACCATGTTTAGTTTCAATATTTTTTCTATTAAAATTTGTTTTCATTTTTTAATTTAGCAAAGTGTAAATTTATTGAAGACAAAAAATTAAAGAAACTGAAACCAAATTTTTCGGTTCGGTTTCGATCCTTTCACTAACTAAAACTGAAAATCGAAAGCCCAAGCCTATTAAATAGTAGCCAAACTAAGTGTTAGCGTGTGTTTGGGACAGCACTTGAAAAAGCTAAACGCTTACAGGAGATAACACTTGTCAAAAAATACAAGGGTGCTTATTTTTTTATTTTTTATTTTTAAACATTACAAACGGATTGCAGGAGAGGGAAATCAAACCCTGAACACAGTCAAACCTTAACCCTACTATATGAAAAACTACACAAAATACCATTAGGCAATATGGGTCTTGACAAATATATAGGGTGTGTTTGATAAATTTGATATATGAGCAATTGAGCTTGTTGTCGAGAGGTTTATAATCAATAAATTAATTAAATCAATACTAACCACATATTCTTTATAAAATAAATAAATTCTCACTTTTTTAGTTAATCTTTGTTTACACAATAACCACACATTTTTAATACTAACCTCATGGAAACAAGGCTTTTTGGCACGAAAGTAAAGTAACCAATTTTAATAGCCGGATGCGCTAATAACACGTGTTTGAAAGTAGAGTGAAAAGAGGATGAAAATAATCTTTTACCTTAATGTATAGGCTTATATTATATCATTGTAAAGAAATTTAGTTACACGTTGATGACTGTAAAATATGTAATATATCTTGCACTCATGGATATATGGCAATATATGGGTGGTTGGATTGGATTACATACACATAAGTGTAGAATATCCTACACCTGTATGTATATAATAAAATTTTTGTATCATTAAGAGCCAAAATTCTCTATTCCCTATTCGTAGGTAAATTTCTAGGATCGACCTTTAACACCTTTTGTCTAGTCGTTGCCTTTCCAGCCTCTAGTCGCAACTAAACTCACATTGTTGTCCTCATCGGGCACGGTCCAGGTCAACCCATAAATTCTGACCCTAGCCTATGCACTCCAACCCCATATTCGACATACTCCTGTTCGGCCAATGGAGTTTGGAGCAGCCAACGTCTTGTCTAGTTGTCGTCTCGTCATCGTTGATGGTAACACAACAGAAAATCATTATTTTTGGGCACATATGGTCCCCAGCCTTTGCACGTTTTGTTGGTTGGGTTCTCAACTTTTTTTTTCCAATATCATAGGTTCTAACTTTTCATAAATTTATTCATAAGGTCCTTAATAAAAAATAATAAATAATAAAAAAAATAAAATAATTTGTTTTCACCTTATCTATCTAGTTACTTACTCCACTCCACTCTCAACTCAACCGTAAATAAAAAATTATCCCAGTAGTCATTCCACCAGTAAAACATGAGAACAATATTTTGTTGTTTGCTCTTCTCAATGCTGTCATCAATGATAGGAAAAAAATAGAATTTTTCTTTAAAAAAAAAAAGAAAAACGCTGCAAGTATTTGTCATTTTCGATGAAGTTGGGACATAGGCAGAATGAGTAGCTAGTTAGGTAGGTAGGACCAGATTAATAGAAAATGAAAGGTTAGGACCATGTGTGAAATTAACCCTTTTTTATTGGTTCTCCTTTATGAGATGATTGTGGTGGCCAATTACATAATGAATGCGAATATACCATCCATTTATTTGTATTGATTAACGTTATTTAATCATTTCTTCTCTATAATATTAACTAGATATTTATTTGTTCATTATAGGAAACTATTAAAATGGCCAATATGCCACACTTGACATTTCAAGTAAAAATTACTTTTCGTGGACTATTTAAAGCAGTATCATGGACTTATACTCAAAATTTATCTCTTACTTAGTTGCAAAACAAACAATAATTTGTCGATAAAAATGTTAGGAATTGAACAATATATGCACAACGAAAATTAAATAAACATTCAATTCATATGCCTAAGATCGACCTTGTACTTCAAACGAATTCGTGATAGAAAAATACCTCTTTGATGAACACTGAATTACAAATCCTGATTGACCATTGTAACAATGCTCATCACCACAGCTGTCCAAATGTCCAGCCTCTAACGATAATCCACACGGCAATAATGGATTTGGAAATCCCCAACATCGAATAACTTCAAAGCGGATTTATAGGAGTATGTTTAGGGTTCTATCAACTTTATGTGCTAGTAAAAAGTTGACAGAATATTCACGATCATATCGTGTAAAATTCGGCATACGAATTTTCCCTTATCATCTTTTTTTTAAACCCTAAATACAAGAAGCTTATTTATAGTTGTAGGAACCAAAACCCTAGTCGTACTTGGGCTTCCATAGGCCTACAACTAAACAGGTCAACTAATTAATCTAATTAATTAACTGAGCCCGATTAAGCCCGGTGTAACTAATTGGACATTGAACATCAATTCCAACAATCTTTCTCTTGGGCAAAATCCATTCCAAATCACCAATTCTTAACAAAGTCCATTCCAAATCACCAATTCTTACCTTTGTGTGTGACCCATTAGGCTTCCACTCACGATGACAAACATCGTGATTCTATTATTCTAATCCAATTAGAATAAGATAAACCAAAATCTCTATTTTAATTTATCATTGATTCACCCAGATCTATCAGCTCACGTCGTCATCCAAGATTGACAACTAGAAATGTGTCAAGGCAATCCATGTAACAGGAATGTCATGTAGTATGACAAGCCTTTATATATACGGTTATCGTGAAAATATAATCCCTTCATCAATATAACCCAATTAGTTAAGAGATATGGAAACGAACACTCTCATAACAACTAATTATGTTATTTACCTTAACTCTTTGTTGATCAAATTAAGTTATGATGAAATCTTTTCAACCTATAACTTCACCCCAGCCGAGGAATTTATATTAACCAAAGTAGATGAAAAGCAAGTTATAATCTCCTATTATTCAAGAGTGATGAATCATCATCTTAGATACAACTTTCTTGCAACTTTTATTATATCTGTACAGCATTTTCCTGATAACTCGTGGCTAGAGTCTCATCTAATGTCCGACTAAGTATAACAATCATCACATAAGATTTGATAGTACCCTCAAGTCAAAAGACTAATTCTACAACCGTCCATTAGAGATCAACCACTGACGCTTAAATAATTTACCATGTGGTATCTCTAGGCGGGTCGTCCAATGCATGTTCAACTAACAATACATAAATGTGTCCATTCGGATGTCCCTACATCATAACTTGTGAAGTCAATTACTTTCTTCATAACAAATAAATACGACATATGCTAGTCTATCTGCAATAATGATATTCTTATATCATTACTACATTGACTAGAGATATTTTAAGAACAAGTATATAACTTAAGTCTTACAATCACAGCTCTTTGTGATTAATAAGTTACTATAATCTTATTCTATGGACTCTATTATTTTGTAAGATAACTTTTATCTCAATGATAGATCTGCCATTTGAATACAATAATTAATAGGTGCTTATGCACATCAATGTCCAACAAAGATTGCAACACCAGAATCCCATACAAATAGATCTAACATATATTATATTTAATACATATAGATTTATCATGACCATCATATTATGCAAACAATCTTGTAACAAGATCTTTTATATGTTTAGATGGATTCGTTCAATCTTTCTATCACTTTATATCATCTCTTCCCAAGAGATATATTGCCTTAAAACATACTTAGATTGCTGATGAGATCCAAACTTCCTTCGCTTGTGCGATAGCTCCATTGTTATCACAATCTCTGTTGGATCAACAAAGTTAGGAACAAATTCAATTTCATTTATGAACTTTACAATCTAAACCGCTTCATTTACTACTTCCAAAGTAGCTATGTATAAGGCTTAATACTTGAATTAGTAATTGTATCTATATGGAACTCTTTCCAGTTTATCACACTACTATTATGAGTAAATACTTTCCTAATTGGTATATTTCTTTAGTCTTTTCGGATTGAAAACTAACAACAATAAACCCACGAACTCTTAGTTCATAATTCTCCATAATTTAAGAACATATCTTGAAGTGTTTCTCAAGCATTTAAGAATATTCCCAATAGAATTCACTTGAAATCTGTTTTTGACCCTCAAAACATGTGAAATATTTGGTCCAGTACATAGCATTGCATAATAGATAGATCTTGTTTCAATAGCATAAGGAATACTATCCATGCAATCTTTCTCAACATGTATTCTGTAACACACACTTTTTGAGAAAGTGATCCTATCCCTATGGGACATAGTCCTCACATGGACTTTTTTTATATAAAGTTTTCTTAAGATTTTATTTATGTATATAGATTTGGATATGCCAAACATACTTTGATCTATCTCTATATATTTACATCCCAAAGATGTATGCTACCTTTCCAAATCCTATATGGAGAAAAGTTTTGGATTTTCTATTTATATATGGGGATATCGTGTGTCAATAATGTGTATCCCTATACAATATTATTAACACAGTCTAACTCCCACTAACTTCTTGTACACACTATTCCTCTTCATTCTTGAGAGAATCAAACACTGTCATTATCTCATCAAAATGAAAGTTTCAGCTCATCTAAGGTTTGATTAATATTCAATTTGACTTTATGGATTCAAAATTTTCAGATTGTATCGTATAAATCCTTACTAACATTTATATAGAGGAATACAATCTTGACATCCATTTGTCAAACAGTATGCTACATTAGCAAAAAGAATTCAAAAGTTAGCATAGACATGATTATAGGTAATGAGGTTCTGTCAAAGTCAACTTTTGTCTTTGATTTTTACCTCCACTACTAATCTTGTCCCTTTTTTACTTGAGCATAACCATCCATGTTAATCTTTTAGTTGTAAACCAATTTACAACATACAGGTTTTACCTATTCTGACAAGTCAACAAAAGTCCACACTTTGGTTGTAGTACGTGGAGCTCAAAATGAATTCTAAGTATGAAACATTACCTTCTGAGTCAACACTTTGACCTTTTATTCTGCGTAAATTGTAGGTTCATCACCCTTAGTTATCAATCTAATATTGAAAACCATAGGATCAACTCCTTAAGTAGATGAATTTCCCTACCCGATCTACGCGGAGCTTATGTGTTCTTAGGAACCATATTCCAATGACTAGTTTACAGCTCATCAAAAGAGATATATCCACTTGTCTATCTAGTCGATCAATTTCTTTTGTGGTTTCTTGAACCCCTTCAAGAATCACTCTCACTGTTTTCTTAGAATGTACAATTTCTCTAAGAATATAACATAAGATTACATTCATCTCAAATATGGAGTATAAATCATGTCTAACAACTCCTGTTGGATAATCCACAAAGAAATATTTCATACACTTTTAAAAGTGTTATTACCCAAAATAATTTTGAGTTTTATCAATTGACTTAGATGGAGTACGTTTTTGTGTGTAACATGCAATCTCTATTGCATATCTCAAAACAAGTTTAGAAGAACTGTTTAACATATCAAATTGTAACATATCTAATATATACAACTTCCCTTCAAATACACTATTATAGAATGATGTATTTACAGGAAATCACTGCAAGAAAATCTTATTCTCTTTAGATAATCAGTTACATCTTTAAATATTCCTTACTTCTATCATATCTAAGTGTTAGAATATCTTTGCAAATAGCTTCTCGATTCTTGCTTGAACCTTTTGAGCATTTCAAAACTTTTATGCACAAACTTCATCAAGCATATGAAACTATATCTAACGTAGTCATCATTTTACTTGACAAAGTAAGAAAAGCTATATCGGACATTTGTAGACATTTGTCCAAATACATCAGTATGAAATTGGAACAATATATCTTCAATGTTAGAATATGATATAATTTAAATTATCTTTTACACCTCTTTTGTTTTCTATTATGATAATAGACCTTTTAGGACTTAGAATCCAGATATTATCAATTTTATTCCTCTAATAGATTCCATAATCAAGAATAACCATTATTCTCAATCTTAATGGAACAACTATTCATGTCCAAACATGACTACATGAGTCAGAAATACTATTCTTCATAAGAACTCGATTATCATATCAACATGCTTATCCCAAAACAAAACAAAAGGTAAAAGTAGACAGTAGGTTTTAAATGGAACAACAATTGCTTCATTTCCTAGTATAGGTCCTATTTTTCCTTCTGCAGTGATCTACTTTATTTCAATCTCATAGGATCAATATCCAGTATCTAATACTTCAGAGGTTGAAAAATAGTCTTATTACTCTCATCTTGTAATAGAATCTTCTATTAGATTTCTTTCTTTCTAAGATAATGATGATTATATATGTCTTACAGTTCCTGTTCCAGTGTTCTTTGTATCTACAAAGATCATCGGTTTTGAATATATATGTCTTTATACACTTTAACTGTATCACTGACCGTCTGGAATCTTTCTCAAAGTTCCATCAATATCACCTTTAAGTACCGTTAAAGGTTTCAATGGTCAATACTTGTCCTTACATCACATTGATGATAAGTTCAACAGTTTTAGCATATCAAACAGACTAGTGGGCAATATGAATCTAATTCATACATCTCAATTTACAATAAATTGTGATAAGCTATCAGACAATGATTATAGCATTAATAGTTCATTTTCCCATTGTGCTCTTAAATAGCATTTAGAATTTATACTACTTAGTATAGTTCATCATTCAACTCTTTGAGATGAATAAAATAGTATAAAGCTCGGTACCCACATGCAATATTTACAACTCATAATTTGCACTATTCTCGCAAAACTTCCTTAGTAGGAACATTCTCGTAATCTGTTTCAAGACATATCCATTTTTCTTATTTGAGAACAATTCTCATTGTGATGTCGGTTCTATAATTTTTTTGATTTGGAAAATTTTTTTAACATCTAATATGCCAATTAAATTTACAAATATACTCATTATTCAAATATGTAATAAAAAGATAGAACAAAATTAATTGATATAGGAAATTAATTTGACATGAACTTTTATCAAATTAATTATTCTTCCACTGAACCAATGATCCCTCTACATTAATTATTAAATTTTATTTGAATTTCCAGTGGGTTAGGATCCCGTTTGCTTGATTAGAACCTTGAGTTACTCAACAAATCCTAATAAAGCATTCATGTAGATACTCTATCAATCACATATCTATGTGACTCCTAGATTATCAAGTAGACAACTAATTGCCACGCACATCTAATGTACTTACTTGACACGCCTCTAAAATTTTATTTCTTTGAGTCACTCAACAAAAAATAAAACTTTAGTTAAATTCAACCCACTGGTCAGAAACATCATATGTTTCATAGTGATAAACATATTCACGAATGAGCAGCCTTGAGTTACTCAACAAACTGACATCGGTAATGAACTCTGGTTTTTCATTATAATAGTGGAAGGCATATATTAACATTTAATATGAATTTAATATTTTAATTAAAGGATCGGTCTCATTTCAATCATGTATAGTAATAACATCTAACATGTAATTAACTATACATAATTAATAAACGCGGATCATTATGGATTGTATTTACTTAATCTTCTTGAGCTATTAAGAAGACTAGATGGTCAATTCTAGGAGATATCACATTCGATCATCTAATGCAAATATTCTCCATGTTCATTTTCCAATTTGTATCGTATACAAATTATCTTGCTATATCTCAAACAGAAAGGAAAAAGTAAATTAACTAAACACCCATATCTAATATCCTATACTAGCTTATTACAATCAATCATATGATTCAAGTATATAATAATCCACTAAACCATTCAGTTAATATCACATATTAATTAGCATATCAATTTCTAGATTTGGTATTGACAATAATCGTCTAAACCAATTTAGATAAGATAGAACGGACCAATCGAAATTAAATGATTAATCTAATTAATCAAGTAATTTCGCATAAGTAAAGTCAATCAATTAATCGTATTAATTAATTAACTTTATTAGCAATTGGGGATTACCACAAAATAACTCTTTATTTTATTTTTTTAATATCAAAGTCATACTTTGGTATAAGTTTGGAAAGATTTATGGTTGAAATTACAATTTGAATTAAGTCAAAATTCAACTTTTATCTAAATAAATAATTTTGGCAAAACAAATTTTTTTTTCACAAAGTTTAAAATTTGACTCAATTGAAAATTTTCTAAAATTTTATAAAACTTTTAAGTTGTAATTCAAATCATAAGGACTTACTTGTCAAATTTGAAAAATATGAGATAAATTCTGAAATTACGAAAACTCCAGGGTCAATTTGTCAATTTTCAAAACTCACGAGACTACCATGCAATTTCAGACATTACATAGGCCATCATGTACATGTCAGAAACATAACGGGCTTGCTGTCCAATTTCAGAAATCACACGGCAGGCCCCGTCCCAAAATCCCTGGACAGCAGCGGCTAGGGATTTGAAACCCTAGCTGCCGCGGGGAATCCGCCCCCAGTGGGCGCTGCTTTAAAAACAGCGCCAGCTGGCGGCTGCATGTGGGGCGCCGGAATTTTATGCTGCTGCATGATCAGCGTCAGCAAAAGTAGCAGCGGTACTATTGCTGTAAACAACAGCATTGGCTGTTGTCACTTGCAGCAGCCCGCGCTACTGTTGGTGCAACGCCTTGCTGTTGCGACGCTAGTCAGCGGCGTGGTGCAACGCGCTGCCGCCGCGGTTTGAACTTTCCGTCTCCAGAGCTGTTCCGGTGACTGTCCGCACCTTCCCGCGTTCTTGCTGCCCTTTTTTTCATGACTCTCTGTTCATGCATCCAAGTCAATATGAATTCAAGTAATGAAATCAAATTTCATATTTTAACTATTTCGAAAAATAAGTTATCAATACCAAATCAAATTGATATATAACAATAACAATTATTGTCAAGTTCATCAAAAGTAACAAATTCTAATAAGTAATAAGGCAGGCTCTGATACCACTGTTAGGAATTGAACAATATAGGCAAAGCAGAAATTAAAAAAATATTCAATTCCTATGCCTAAGATCGACCTTATACTTCAAAAAGAATTCTAATAGAAAAATACCTCTTTGATGAACACCGTGAATTACAAATCCTGATTGACCGTTGTAGCAATACTCATCATCATAGCTGTCTAAATGTCCAGCCTCTAACGGTAATCCACACGGTAAGAATTGATATGGAAATCCCCAACATCGAACAACTTCGAAGCGAATTCATAGGAGTATGTTTAGGGTTCAGTCAACTTCATGTGTTAGCAAGAAGTTGACAGAATATTCACGATCATATCGTGTAAAATTCGTCATACGAATTTTCCCTTATCGCCTTTTTTTTAAACCCCAAACACAAGACGCTTATTTGTAGTTGTAGGAACCAAAACCCTATTCGTACTTGGGCTTCTATGGGCCTACAACTAAACGGATCAACTAATTAATTAACTATGCCCGATTAAGTCCGGTCCAACTAATTGGACCTTGAACATTTCAATTGATTCTGTAGCATTGCATGAAGCAAATAGATGTTTATGTGCTTGAAACAAATGTAACAAGATCTCGAACATGGACGTGGACATGGAAGAGGGCAAGAACGCAGGAAAAAATTGGGCATGGATTAAGGTATCAACTTCAAAATTACAAAATAAATGAAAATGAAAGCAACACTTTAAAAGGAGGGCAGATAACTACCCACAAAATTGAAAAAAAATGAAAAAGACATTCACAGAAAAGGGAGAGAAACTTAGGTACAACGGATATATATCTTACGTGGTACATCCAACTAATAATACATACACATCTCGTCACGTAAGATATAACATGTAGAATGTATATTTGCATCTTTTCATGTTGGTTGAGAAAAATTTAGACACATCAAATGTACATGGTACATCGTACATAATGAGATTCATGTATATTATTGTTCAGATATATCACGTAAAATATACATCCGCTGTACGTAAATTTCTCTCCATAAAAGGGGGAGAGAAAAGACGATGTATAGACGTGGAACTGAAGGACAGTGGTCGCAATCCTAGAGAACAGAGATGCTCTCGTGCCTCCAAAAAGAAAAGAAAAGACTAATTACTTAAAATAATATTATAAATAATAAATAAAATAAAGTTGGGTGCGTGCATTTGACTTGGGGAAATTGAGGAGAAAGAGGCAAAGAACGCGTACTACGTGGTCTATAGAAGAACCCATCATCACTCTTAGACGCGGAGTTTGTCCAACTGATTGTCTCCATGGTAATACCATCACCTCTTTCTCGATTGTTTTTAATTGCGTATTTTGATCGGAAACGAGTAATTACTGTGGTTAATATGTGATATTTGGAAGGGGCTTTCAAATACTGAATTAATCAATCACTAAACTGTTTTGAAAGTATGCGGGATTATGTAATCGTCATAGAATAAATTTAGAGTTTTGTAATATTGCGTGAATAAAGAAACCCAAGAGGTAAATAGCTCGAAAAAAGGTGTTTGAATTCACCTGATACAGTAATTGAAGTTCTGGGTTTTGTAAATGTGATGTGAAACTTTGTTGCTGTTACTGAGTATACGGATCAAATGAACTGACTTCATGGGGTTTGGCTTTTGTTGGCCTCCTTGAGCGATTGGAGTTCTAGATATGGTGATGATCAAATTTCTCTTACGGTTTATTTCAACATATTTTATCATGCTTTATTGTTTGTTCAAGTTGTAGTCATCAAAGCTGGTTTCTGATGCTCTTATTCTTTATACCCTTTCTTTCGAGTTTCGACTTCCACTTCTTTTTCCTTTTACCTCATTTCTTTCCCTTTTCTCCTTATACTATTTGACTTGCTTGCAGGCACCAGTTTACTCTGGGGTACCTAGGAAAGACAAACCTAGAGGACGTCAATACGGGTTAACACCACAAAAATTGCAGGAGGTAAAAGAAGCATTTGCAGTGATTGATACTGATGACTCTGGTAAATAGCACGCAAGTTTGTTATAAAATAATTTGAATAAATAAATGTAAAACAATTAAATGCATCATCTACTAATCTCCAATTGATGGGTGTTCTTTTAATTAATCCTGCACAGGAACCATTGATGCCAAAGAGCTGAATGTTGCAATGAGGTATGGGTGTTTCATCAACAGTATTTTGATCCATGGAAATATTTGATCTTATTTGGTTACTTTGCAGGCCTCTTGGTTTTCAAATGACAGAAGAGGTAATAAATGAAGTTCAAGTCTAAATATCTTTTCTGGTAAACATATGTATATTATGTGGAGATAACTGTGCTGTATGTTAATCTTGCTACAAGAGATCATTTATTTTTTCTAATATAAACTCTTGTTGTCTTCATTATAATAATTAGAGATGTGGTCTCATACTTGGGTTCCAGATAGAGGGATTTCTAGTTGATGGATTGGAGTTCTTATCCAACTTCGGTATCCTCAAATACCAGTTTCATGTGGGATCTTACTATTCTTATGGGTCAGATGGGTGTTTGACTATTTGAGAAGTTTGGACCTCCTTTGACATGTTTCTCTCTTCATTCTTTGCAGAAAGTCATTCTGTTTACTCGATACACACTTATGAAATTAGTGATGACATATTTTTCTTAACAGTTTTTTTTTTTTTTTTTGGCTGCAAAATTATGTGCGTAATTTCTAAGTTTATATAATTGATGTATGCTATATCTGTTTATTTTTAATCATGTGTAGGGCTGTAAGTTAGTGGGGTTCACCATTCCACTTTGAAATACGTACTTTTTATGGACATTTTAATAGTTTAATGAAACATTTCTTTTTAATACTAAAGAAAAGAGTAGTAAGTATTGGTAGCTATTTCAGTTCAACTCATGTAGTATGGAATGATGTACACATATCTGGAGAGAATATTATAGATTGATATCATATCAATGCAGGTCTGTCTTGTGTTTGCATACGAACTTTTAAACTGAGTGGTATGCATTATGGTAGAAAGACAGATTCAAATTATTTATTTCAACCAAGGTATAAATTTTGTAGAGTACCATCGAGTATAGTCCATTAATCCTTTATGAAAGGTAATTGGAATCCTTGCTCATTATACTTTATCTTTGGTAGGAAATGAAAAGGGAAGTTACTTCTGAATGAATATGAAAATTTAATTGAATTAATCATTGTGATTGACTTCATGCGCTACCACAACCTCTCCTTGTGAATTATGGGTAGGTCGGCACCAATTCTCAGAATGGATCATGATCCCAAGGATGAGAAGCTTATAGATGACTATGATTGCCATAAACAAAGATCATGATTCCTAGGGATGACAAGCTTATAAGTGATTTTGATCGGCATAAACAGACTAGGCAGTTCACTAGGATATCGTCTATGGTTTAGTTCACTAGGATATCGTCTATGGTTTTGGTTCCACTTGAAAGTGATTGAGGTAATTGTAGTTAACAGGTAGTATCAGGTATTTGGAATAGTTATAGCTCTTACCCAGAAGATAATTGAGATATGCATTAGGTACTCATATACCTTTTTATAGCTTGTATCATTAGTTTTTATGTGATGTAATGATGATTGTGACCTTGTATGGGAAACTGTTGAGAAAAGTAGACTAGCTATATAAACTGTTGATAAAACAGTTACTATCCAAGGTGGGATGGTATGGGTCAGAATTATATATAGATCCTAACACACACACACACAGATATGAACGATAGATCCTAATAATTTTACTACTGTCAGACTGTGCAATACTTGGACTTAAGGGTAGAGATTGTCCTGGCTGAAGTTGACTACTTTGATTTTTTCTCAATTTAGCTTCATAAAGGTTATCCATTTATCTTTATATATTCTTTTAATTTTTATGTTACCTAATTGGTAGTTTCTCATGTCTTGCTGGTTATCTGCACTGATTTTTGAGTTTCAATTATAATTTGTTTCTTGACAAGGCTGTGTGGTTTAAATGTTTCTCTTTACTGTTGCAGGAGATCAATAGAATTGTGGCTGAAGTCAACAAGGACCGCAGTGGCACAATCAGTTTTAATGAATTTTGCCGCATAATGACAGTCAAATATTTAGAAAGGGACGCCATAGAGGAGCTAATGAAAACCTTTCATATTATCGACCAAGATAAGAATGTGAGTTACTGTTGTTGTTTATATGTTATCATTGCCTCTACTGATTCTTCATTTTGATTGCAGGGGAAGATTTCTGCTGCAGATATTCAACGCATAGCGAAGGAGCTCGGTGAACCTTTCAGTGAAAGAGAGATTCAGGACATGATTGAAGAAGCAGACCGAGATCGTAAGTTTACTCTATTTTTCTTTTTCTGAATTTATTATTAGGAATTTGTGCTTCAGATGCTGTTTCTATTTGCTCGATAAATTTAGGGATAATTTTTTTTTTTTTTTTTTCAAAATCTAAAATATTCATTCTCCAAAATCCTTAAGCTTGCAGCCTTAGCATCTTTTGGGTATAAATAGCCCCACCATTCGTTTACATGCCAATGGTCATGAATATTCTTATGCTTTGTAGAGTGAAAATTAGAAGCATGGTAGAGAACGGTACTAGACTTCAAAATTGGCTACAAGCAACCATGAATGTGGTGCAGGCGTGCACACGGAGAGAGAAACGAAATTGACCAAGTAGCATGTCAATTTATACTGTTCATAGGATTAGTTACTATAAGCTTTCTTGGTTAATTTTTTAAGGAAAATTTATGAAATACACCCTGTGTTTATTGTGTATTTACAGTTTGCATATTGTGTGTTTAGAAAATTACAATTTACACCTTGTACTTCATTTAATATTAACAAAGCACACTTTTTATTGAAGAAAATTTGAAAAAATTAAAAAACTACTTATTTATACAAAATTACCCTTATTTATGAATAACAAATCACACCTCATTTTATATTATGTAAGACTTTACATACCATTTATCTATTTATTTGCAACAAAGGGGAGATAGGGAAAAAAAAGGGGGTTGGGGTGGGGCCGGGGGGAATAGGGATGGGATGGGTGTTGGTTGAACCCGGAACGTCTTACCCGAAACTTGAGCAGCCAACCACACTTTTCTTACCATTTAGAAAATATAGATAAAACTATTGTTTTCAATTTCAATGTTATAAGGCAGGGGTAAATATGAATCCGCTCTTAACCTTTGGCAAACAAGTTTTACTCAATGGATAAGAAAACTCAAGTTAAATAATACGTGATATTTCGTACTATTTTGCAACTTGTTTTTTCCCCTTTTTTGTTTATTGTGTGTTCATCTTTATTCATATCTATTTTTAAACAAGAAAAATAAGAAAATCAAAGGAGTAAAATTATTTGTTATAAAAATTACAAATATTTGTAGTAGTGATGATCATGATGACAGAGGCTCCTTGTTTTCAATTTACTTCTAATATTTCAATTATCATATGTAGTTGATTTTTAGAAAAGTATTAGAATAAAAGCGAGAGAAAAATTTTGACAAACTAATTGTTAGTTTAATGTTTTGAAGAATAATGAAATGGTATGTAAAGTGTTACATAACATAATATATGAGATGCGATTTGTTAGTTTACAAATAAGGTAATTTTGTCGAAATAAATAATTTCTAAATTATTTTTAATTTTTCTTCAACAAAAGGTGTGTTTTGTTAATAAATTAAATTAAATGCAAAGTGTAAATCACAATTTCTAAAAACTTGGTATGTAAATTGTAAATGCACTACAAGTGGTAGTTTGTAAATTTCCCATTTTTTAAAGATGGATAAAACATGGCCTTTATAGCACGTTCTTGGCTGGCATGAGAATTTAACAATCAAAACTTGCTCATTTACACCCCTTTATGCGGAGTTTTGGCAAAGATGAAATTTTGGTAGTTTGACAGCCCCCCCCCC
>CAVNYN010222928.1:0-33170 GCA_963692815.1 Nyctanthes arbor-tristis
AGAAGCCATTGACCCAATGGCTTCTGGAAATGGCAGCCAAAACTACTGTCAATTCCGGCAGCATAGGGGAGAGTCCCCCATCCTACAAAAGCTGTTGGAAATGGCTGTCATTTCCGACAGCCAAAACATAAACCCCTTCTTTTTTTCTATTTTTTTAATTTTTTTATTATATATATATTATTTTAAACATTAAAATATTTAACTTTTTGTGTTTTACTATTATAACCCCAAAATTAATAGAAAAATAAATGGTTTCTGTCTCAAGGACCTTATGTGTAACGCTTGGAAAGGTTGGGGATGTCTAAAAGTAAAATTCAAATTTAAGGACATAATCGATAATAACTTGAAAGGTTAGGAATGTTAGGTGTAATTAACCCTATTTTAATTAATTTTAGATTTATATTGTATGAAAGTTGAAGCTATAAGCCTATAACAGCCAAGCAATGATAAATTCCAAAAAATGTACAGATAAAATGGATTGAACTTACAAACTAAAGATTTAGATCATAAAACAAACAAGAGGGAGTTGAAGTTTTGTTTCATGTTGTGGCTAATTTAAGCAATTTCAATTTGACAAGTTTATCAACGAATGATTGCGATTTCAATTTAGATATATTTTCATGATTTTTTCTAAGGAACCCAGCCCTGGGTTCCTTAAGTAGCCCTGGAGCCAATGGAGGGTGCTCAGATTTTCATTCCTCCTCTTTTATATCTGTGCACAAGGACAACTGTTTCTCTCAAAAGTTAACACTCTTCACTATTTTTAATTTTACATATATTAGAACTTTTATTTTGTTACACGTAATCAGAGAAGTTTTTTGTGATGAATTCTGCTACAATTTATTTTTTACACAATCTTTTTTTCACAGACCCTGGTGGTTAACTTGGGTCTTTTTTCATACATCAAATCACTTTTTAAATCTATAACTATATATCATATAAATATATGTGTGCGTAAAAATAATTTTATACGGGCAGACTAATTCTTTGTTGATATATAGTGGTTGTCAATCGCAAAGACAAGTGTTTGATTTTATGCATTATCTCGTGTCTGTTATGGAGAGCCACTTGCTTGAGGGTAGCCCTCGTATGGTAGACAATGACATTCTTCTAAATTCTTCCCATTAATTTGAACTACTTTTGCATGAGGGGTTCCCCCTACACATTATCCTTTTCCACTTGGAAAATGATATCCCAACCCCTCCATCTCAAACTTTGACTTTCTAAATTAGCCTTAGAATTCAGCATGTTCAATGTGATTTTAGGATTATTATTACTTCTTGATAATGAGAAACTGACAATAGATAGACATAAAGTCCATTTAATTAACTAAGGGACAATTTCTAAATAGCAAAAAATAAAAACCAAAGTTTAAAAATGTCACTTTTTAAAAACTAGTTCAAAAATGTCCATTTTTAGTGTAAAATTACATGAAAATCCTTCAGCAATAATTGGGCAAAATTAGTGCATATACTTGGCCAAAAGAAATTTTAAATTCACGATGTGTAATAACCAACAGTTTTCAACAGTTGATCTGTGTTTCTCTACAGATAGTACCTGAAATTCTATCCAATTTGGTAAAAAAATGTCTATATAATTTATCTGTATATCCTGATATTTAACTGTCATAATTCTCGACAGTTATCTACATATCTATACAGTTAAACCGTATATCTCGACACTTAGATACTGTAAATTTAGACAGCTTCGTTTCTCAACAGTTGAGACACGGTCTACTCGTGTAGGCCACGCGTTTCACGCGCCGATGAATTTTGGTTGTAAATTAGCGTGGCTGGCCTCGTCTCGACATTCTGAGCAACTTTCCCTTTTGCACTGACGTCGAATTCTTGCCCGATCACTACATATCTGGCGATGAACCTGTGATGCAAGTCTTGATTTGTGATTTCTTCAATGATGAAATTCTGCGTTCGCGGGCATTTGGGCATTGTTTAACAGATATCAAGGAAGATTTTGATGGGTGATTGCTTAGATTGGTGTCGGGATAAAGAGATCAAAAAATTGGGGCTTTTGAAATTAATATTAGAATTTTTGTTTGGGATCAATTGCTTGCATATATTTAAAAAGTGGACATTTTTTAACTTAACATATTAGAAGTGATCATTTTTTGTAATTTCTTCTTATTTAAAAAAATTACTAAATCAATGTTTCGGGGGCAAACTTGTCTAAAAAATAAGAAAAGTGACATATTTACACATATTTTAAAAGAGGTCTAGTTTTAAACATGACATTTTCAAAAGGGACATTTTTAGCAATTTCCTCATTAATTAATTGAGACTCAATTTTTTGTCCCAACACAGGAACGGTCCGGAGGATGGGTATATCATATAATCCAAGGATTAGAATATTATCATTAAATAAAATTTAAAAATAAAAACACAGATATATATAAGTGGGCCACTCAATAAGTAATTATAATCTATATATATTATTAATTAAGAGAACTAAATTTGAGTACCTTTTCTATCTCGATTTTCTTACTTTTTTCATTTGATAAATCTAGCGGTAATTTTTTTTTTAACAAAAACTTTTATAAGGGGAATTAGAGAAGATTTGAACTTGTGACAATTGAATTTAATACCCAAGCCTTAACCATTCCGCTCCCCCCAACTTTTTAAACTTTTTCACTAATAAATTAAAATATCAAATTGGAAAGACCAATTCCAAAACAAACCATAATATTCCCTCATAATTCATTCTTTCACCATCTCCGTGTGTTAGTGGCTTTAATGATATTTGAATGTTTTTTTAGGCATTTTATATATTTTTTTGAATTTTTATATTTTTATTAGGATTTTTGAAAATATGGCGGTAACGGATATTTTTTACCTATCCAACCCAAACTATTCTGTCCCATACCCAATTCAAACGGGTACATGGGCAAGTATGGAGTGGGTTGGTAGAAACGGGGAGAGGTACGAGATCCAACTAAAACCCGTCATATTGTCATTTTTACTGTTCGGATTTCTTGTATTTTCAAATTAATTAAAATATGAAGTCTATCCTATCTCATTTTTTGCCCCCCAATTTCTATATTAATTAGATTTGAAATTTTATTCCTTTATTATAAGAGAAACGTCGCTTCTTTCAGCAAACACCTTCATCTCTGACTTCGCTTCAAATGAACCATATGATATATGAAAATTTAGATTTTGTGTAAAATATGATGCTTTGGGTTGATAATGAATTAATAAATTAAATGTTAATAATAATACATTTTTCTATTTGAATTCTCATCACGTTTCATTTTTTCAAAAACTATACATAAAAATGTTTACAACAAATATTTTTAATACTTATAGTAATATGTTGTTCAACTTATATTTTGTCTTTCATGATTTAGTATTCGGGTTAGAATCTCTTATATTTTTTAGCTAACTTTAATTATATAGTTGACAAATTTAAATTTAATAATATTGTACATTTGTCGTTGAACTTATATTTTCGAATGTAGGGTTGTTCCTGATATTACAGAAGCCTAAGCAATTTTGATATTAGGGGGCCTGTAAGAATATATAATGCTGAATTTTGGCCCTTACTGAACTTTTCTTTCTTGTTTTAAAAAATAATTAATTAATTAGCCTACAATTTCATCTTTTAGGGGCTCAAAGCGATTGCCTAGAATGTCTTGCCTCAGGCACGCTATTGTTCAAATGTATTAAATGATAGTAATAGATTTTTCCCCTTATCACATATGTACGGGGGATTAGATGTAAGAATGTAGATTATTTTCTTAAAGATCTTGAACTTCACTATTACTAATCTTATAGATTTAATTAATATATACTTGTATTTTTATATTTTGTACAGAGATGCAAATGTTATAGATTTATTATGTAACTATCTAATTATTATATATTTTGATAAGTTTTTATATCTGTGCAATGCATGGGTGATTTAGCTAGTTTATAAGTAATACAAATTACTCATATCAGGCCGTTCCTAACCGTTCATCATGCTTGTGCGATTTAAGTGGTATAGATTATGGAGATAGACTGAAAAAAATTCTCAAAAAGTACGGGACAAATAGGTACGTCCCGACCTGCCTTATACTTAGTAGCTGTTTAAATCTATTTATTCAAATTAAATTATAATAAAACATTATAATTAAATGAAATGAGTGGTGTAAATTTAATAAAAGTATGAAATTTGTAGTTATAAATAAACAGTTATCAAATCAATAATAGGTGAGATTATAATGTGTTTTCATAAACCTAATTAAACATCTCCTTATTCTTAACTTTCACAACATTGAATTGCGTGGAATGGTAGAAAAGGTTGAAGGCATGCTTTGACATGTTGAATTGAAAGAGTTAAGCTATCCGGACATACATGTAGACAAAAATTATAATACATGGAGGTTTAAATTACTATTAACCATGCACAATTTAAGGGGAATTCAAAGTCATTTTAGGAGTAATAAGGTAATTTTAACCCCTTTTTATTATAAATTTTGTTTACACTTGTGTTCAAATAGATTAATTCAAAACGAATTACTTTATTCATTATTATCTTATTCAATTCTATTTAGTTTGGTGAATGAAACTTGTTGATTCAATTTAATACACCGAACTGAAAAAGACTAAAGAACTATATATTATACAACCCAACACATTCACCTCATATTCATTTAACTAGAATTATCACCCGTGCATTGCACGTGAATAAACAGTAATAATACTTATTCGCATTAAAATTTGATATGATATGATTTTAAAAAGAATAAAAGATTTAATGAAAGATATATTAGACACCTAATGTGGTTAAAATTCAAAGAGAAAATAGAGCTGGTTCTTTATCAATGCAATTGTACAACATAAGAATTTGATTAACATCTCCATCAAGTACCCATATTGATCAACATAATTGAGATGACAAAGAAATGTCATAATAGAAATGGAATATTCTCCCGCTTTGTTTATCATTATAAAATGAAATATATACAAAAAAGAAGACTTTGGAAAATATATACCACTTTAAACTTCCTACTTGGCAGAATAAAATTCTTCAAAATATGCAACGTGCCCAAAGCAGCAAAAATCTGATAATAATTTAAATTAGTCAATGTATTGAAAAGTATTTATTGTATTGTCAAAAGAAAATCATACTCGTAAAATAAAATGTTTAAACGCATATAAATAATCATCATGAATGGATTAAAGCATAGAACATAGTGGGAATAACTATTTGACTATAACTTTCTCAAGAAGCATGACATAATACACCCAAATTTGCACAAAGAATGACCTCATTGAGTATATGTTTCAATTGTAAACAACGCATACAACCCCAAACATAGACAGATATACCATTCAAGAATTGCAAGGCGATGTTAAATGAGGGAGGAGGAAAGGACAAATGTCCATTGCTAGAATGTATTTTTCAATCAGAGATTCTCTCAAAAGAAAATTAAGCCAAAGGATTATAAGACGTAAGACGTCCATCCACATGGTGATACTTTAAAGTTAACTTTTATGAACAATGAGACGCTAGAAAAACCTACTACTTAATTCTCATAGACTTGTAGAGACTTCAAAAAATATTGAAAAGGAAATTATATTCCCACCACAATTATTTATCCTCACACCACATTTTATTATGCTATTAAACATCATTAAATGAAATTTCATCAAAAATCTTCTTTAAAACATTTTTTGTTTTTAATTTTAAAAAGGTATTTTTTTCTCATCACACGACTATCATAACTATCTTAATTTTATTTCTTTTTAATATTTATTTTTAATTTCTTTTTAAAATAATTTCTTAGTACAATTTTTGTTTACAATTATGATTCCACAATTTTAACTTTTAAAATTTATATATTTTTTAAACAATTCAAATTTAGTATGTCATATTTCTGTGGTGATTTCACGACGAAGGATTTCAATTTTTTTTTTTAATTTTAAACTTTTATTTCTAATCTTAGTATCTCAATTTTTGTAAGAAAATTTATAGATTAATAAAATAATAACTAATGGTTTGTTTCTTTTTTTTTTCTTTTCATGTTCTATTTTATTTTTATATGTTGATTAGTGTCCTATGTAGTAGTAATCTAATATGCCGACTGTATAATTTCTTTATGAAAAGCAAATAATTTTAAAATTGCTAACAAATTTGTTATAAGTATTTTTATATTGTGATTAATAATATTAAAAACATGTGATTAAGATAAAAAATAAATAAATATTCCAATTTTGAAATGAAATGCCAGTTTTTGTGGGACAAAATTAATTGCAGTTTGAAGTTTTTTGAAAACCTGTAAAAAGTTAATTGACTATTTGAAAATGTTGAAATATTTATTAATTAGTTTTAATTTCAAAGGTAAATCACATAGATAAAATAGATCTAATTTTGAAAGTTATAGATGGTTTAGAGAATTCTATTAAATTTGAGAGATAGTTTATTTAAAAAAGAAAAGGAGTTTGAGAGATAATTTTTTAATCTTTATATCTACATATATATAGGCAGTTTGATCTCATAAATTAGCTCGAATTAGCACTTATGTCAAGACCTTCAAGTTAAGATCCAATTTGTATATTTTTCGAATTAGGAATGATGTGTGGAGGAAAAGATACGTAGTTTGAAAATATCTTAGAATATATATATATATATAAATCTATGACATGATTTCATATCAATTATGAATAATTACGTTTACGAGTATATATGTAAATTGATAGTGATGTACTTATTAAAAGTATCCATTAAATATGGTTTATTAATAACGTGGTGTATGAATAAAAATTTATGGTAGGAATATAATTACCTATACTAAAAAAGTCACAAGTTGGTAAACAATCACATTACAGAAATAATGCCTAGATAAACCAAAAAAAAAAGAAAACATTCCAAAGGATTCCACTAATCCATAAGATCTAAAACAATCAAAATATTGTCCAAGATCATAAATCCAAGCAAAGGATTACACAAAGAAAAATGAATAATTTAAATCAAAAAAAGATATAATAATTTTAAACACAAATAAATCCGATTACACAAAATAAGGGAAAGAGATTTGTGTAAAGATGATTTTCTATATTAAGAATTCATTCAAAAAGGTATGATTAATAAGATAAGGCAAAAAGAAGAATGGAAGAGAGAAGGAAGAGAAAATAACAGTGAAAATTAAGGTTGGAATAATGAGGAAATGACATGATACTTAAAAAGTGACGTCGTTAGTGACATCACTAATAATTTTATTGCACAAAAATTACTATAAAAAGTCAATGAGACAAAATTACTAAAAAGGCCAAAAAAATAGGCGGGAAAAAAAGCAAAGGGACCTTATTCTTATAATATATATATATATAGATGTAGATTAGAAACATTATAATAAAACAACTCAATATCAATAATTCAAAAACTTTATGGAGTTGGGTGGAACACACGCTTATAAATCTTTCAACATTAGTCTTTAATGACCCCTTTTTGTTAATAATTATTGCCTTTACATTACCTTTTCACATAAGTTGCCAAATATAATTGACATTTGATCTCTTTTCTTCATATATTCAATAATTAGAAATCCAAAGTTGGGAGAAATCATAATAATATCAATAAAGTAAAGGTGGCTATTTTGCAAAATTTTGGAACTTATTGTGGGTCCCACTAAAGACAAGCATTTGCTGGATATTTTACAAACTGACCCCCATTTGGGGGGGGGGGGGGATTAGTCTGGTTGTGGCCCTACAAGTCTAAAGGTAAACTGGCACATCACATGATCAACTATGTCGGGTTTGATTTGAATTAAATAAAATTTTTGAAAGAAAAAAAAATTTTTTTGAGACCTTTCTTTTTTTTGAAAGGTTGGAGACCCTTATTTTGACTATTTCATAATCACTTGATCAAAGTCCAAGAAAAAAAAAATTGTCACTCCATTGCCAAATTTTCACTTGCTAATGATTTTTCATGTATGATGGTGGATTATAGTCCTATGTCTTTTATCCGTAATTTGACGGGTCTCATAAAATATGATTATCTCTTTTCGGGAAATTTAAAATCAAGAAAACATCTCAAAAAAAAAAAATCACGAAAACATGATCTCCTTTAATTTTGAGAAGTCAACAATAGCACCTGGTATGAAATCTAGCTCTACTTATTAAAATTTTTAACTTTTAGAAAAGATTCAATGGAATGTTGTCATGCCATCAAACGCATTCAAATTATATGTTATGAGTTTAGAGGTTGTAGTATTTTCAATAGCAATAAAATTCTCATTCTTTAGGTTTATCATAATCATACTCTAACCCATATTAAATAAATTTAGAATCGTAGTTCGAATTATAGTACAGTAGATAGATATTTATGTTTTATGCGAGAGGTTCTGAGTTAAAACCACGCATACCCCTCTTTTAATTTCCTCCTCTCCCCTACGTCCACTTTGTATTAAAAAAATAATAATAAATAAATAAATTTAGAATCGACATGTGGATATAAAGACCTCATTTTATTGTTGAAATGGCATGGCACTCCTTAAAGGACTCAAGTTTGCACCTAGCAACCGTTGGAGAATCACTAATACTGAGACGGATTGCCAAAGCTTAATCTCTTATAACTCGAACTCCAACTTTGAATTCCATCCATTTGATTCCATTCTTCACGTGATTAAATCGCTCATGGCAAATATGGAATGTGGTAACTTTATTCGTCAATAGGCAAATAAAGCTGCCCACTCCATTGCCACTTCTTGTTTAGCTTTTGGCTTTTCATGTATATGGACACATGATGGACACATGGATGCCTTTACTCTGTACATTCTATTATGGTGGATGAAATGAAATAATGAACACTTTTCCTTCCCAAAAATAAAATAAAATAAAATAATCATTTAATAGACCAATTATAATTAGTTGCCAAAATCGAGTTTAAGAGCACTTCTAGCAGTGAGAGAAAGTTAATTTTCAGTGTCTCCGTTACAAATAGATCCGTTCTCGCATGGGGCAAGGGCCTACATATAAAACCACACGTGGTTTTATGTGCAAAAATTAGGTAGGATTATAGAGACACCCTCAAATTCCTAAAAAATTTGTCTAGGATGAATAGGGGGAATAGAAGGGTGGACATAGTAATAGAAGGTGCCAAATTTCGAGGTCTCGATCCCTCGCCATACGTTTGACGTGAGACAACCCACATGTGGGTTGTCCCATAGTGAGACAACCCACATGTGAGTTGTCCAACGATTTCCGTTATTGTGTATTCGGTTGGATAATCTCACTAGATAGGAGATTATTTTTACCAAATTTGGCTCCTCATTTAAGTAGCACACTGGCCGATGACAATAGCCGCATCACGCTCGACACCTCTTTGTGCTCTTATTCGCTGGGATTCTGCAATTGCTCATACTATGATGAAATGATTTTTTATTGTTAGGGGTCATGATTAGGGATTCTACAATTGATTTATGAATCTTATTGTTAGGGTTTATGATTTAGGGATTTTATAATAATCAATTGAATTTACGATGTTCAATTTAGAACACTAAATACCATATTTGTGAAGAAAGTATTTTTCTAATATGCTCTTGGTACAAAGGTGTGATCACTAGAGGTTAGATTCACAATTGGTGTTTTTTAATTTTGTGTTTCACTGGAATTTTGATTGTGATTCGTTGGAGATGAGTTATGACTCTTCGAAATTGCGACTCGTCAAATTTGTAAGTATGACGATAAGTTGTGACTCGTAGAAGACGAGTTGTGACTCACCAGAGATGAATTGCGATTCGTTAATGGTTGTGTGACTCTGGTGACTATGACTTTTTGTGAATGGACCTATTTTGTGACCACATGATTTTTGAAAAAAAAATATTCACATATGTTTTTCATGGAAAGTGTATAAATTTCATTGTATTTTTTTTGGTAATTACCCTATTATTTTTTCTAACCCAGTCTACTAACATGATTGTCTAACCCAACTTAGCCCCCAACTTAACCCAACCACCCGAACTAGGCCCAACCCAATCAAATCTAACGTGCAATTCGGCCTTCGAAGGAACTGAAGCGGAATGCTAGATAATGAAGATTAGTATTTTATGCTTGGGTTAATTTCACAAATCGTCCACAACATTATAATTTAGTCTTGATTTCATCTCTAATTTTTACTTTGTCACGTCACAGCCCCCAACCTTTGATAAATATGCACAAATCGTCCCTTTTTACACTGTTCCACCAAAATTTTAATAAAAGGACGATTATACCCCCTTAAACCTTTTAAATTTTTTTAAAAAAAGTTTGAAAATAATAAAAAACTTAAAAACTACACCCACGCCACCCACCTACCCCACGCCACTTCACGTCCCCCTCTCACTCCCCCTATCGGCCGGAAGTCCGGCTGCCGGAGTTGATGCTCCGGCGCTGCCAGAAATGGCAGCAAAATTGCTGCCATTTCTGACAGCATTTTTGCTGCCAAAATGGGGGGATCGCTGCCTGAAATGGCAGTGAAATGGGGGGATTCTCCTCCCATTTTGGCTACTCCGGCAGTACAAATGCTGCCGAAAACCATTTTCGGCAGCATTTGTGCTACCGAAACAGCAACTCCGGTGGCCAGACTTCCGGCCGATGGGGGTGGGTGGGGTGGTTTTTAAGTTTTTTATTATTTTCAAACTTTTTTTAAAAAAATTTAAAAGGTTTAAGGGGTATATTCGTCTTTTTGTTAAAATTTTGGTGGAATAGTGTGAAAAGGACGATTTGTGCATATTTATCAAAGGTTGGGGGTTGTGGCGTGACAAAATAAAGGTTGGAGATGAAATCGAGACTAAACTGAAAAGTTAGGGGCGATTTGTGAAATTAACCCTTTCTGCTTCCACGTGACACATATACAACCCACCTAATTATTGGATGCTATAATGGCATCCGTATTGGATGTTTGATAATTTTTATATTTGTAAAATTTAAAATTGCATGTATTATATATTGTTTAAAAAAAAAAGAAGAGAGAGATCAATACGCGAATAATAACAACAATAAAGGAAATTTACAAAATAAACCATATTTTAATAGTGTATTTACAATTTACCTATTGTGTTTTAGAAAATTACAATAGACACCTTACATTTCATTTAATATTAATAAAAAACACTTTTTATTAAAAAAAATTACTTACTTAGAAGAAATTAACTTTTATTTATGACGAGCAAATGACACCGCATATATTATATTTTGACAACTTCACACAACGTTTGAAAATGTTAATAAAATTTATTTTTCAAGTTTAGTTTTATAAAGTGGGGGAAATATGAATCTGTCTTTAACTTTCAGTAAATAGGTTTTATTCAATGAATAAAAAAAATCAAGTTAAATGATACGCGATAATTGGTACTGTTTTGTAACTTAGTTTTTTCCCCTTGTTTGCCTATTACGTGTTTTTCATCTTTATATTTATATCAATTTTCAAACAAGAAAAATAAGAAAATCAAATGAGTAAAATTATTTCTAATAATAAATGTAAATATTTCCGATAGTGAGAATTATGATGACCACGACTTCTTGTTTTCAATACGCTTATAATATTTCTTTTTTCTTTTTTTCTGGAAAGGAATATGCTTGTAATTAAGGGTGAACATGGTTCGGTTCTCACAGGTCTTTATTTATTTTTAAACTAACTATCGGATTCGGTTGGAGAAATTGTAAATCAAACCAAGCCACTTAATTTTTCAAACCAAACCAAACCTACATTTACAGTTCGCTGGGGTTTTAAACCACAGTTTGTCTATTGACAACATGAGAATGAACCTATGTTGCTCGAACTCTTCACTTTATGAGAAGTACTAGTGTCGGATACTCGGATACGGGATAAGGGTTTGGGATTCTTCTCGGATCTTTTAAGTCAAAAGAAAATATTTATATCATTTAAATCAAGCATAGATCGTTTTGATCCCTCTAAAATACACATAAAACTATCAAAATATGAATTTTCAAAGTTAATTTTAAGTTTATAAGTTGGATTCATGTATTATTTCTTTTTTTAAATTGGACGTTGTTTAGCATGTACCCGTATTATAATGTTTTTAAAATGAAGAATTCGACACTCTGAAATATACTCGTAACCGACACCCGTACTCGAGTCCGAGCATCATATCATTCTCAAAACATGATAGTTTATAAATATGGATATTCTATTAAACTTATATGCTTTTTAAATACTAATACTAACATCTAACTCATCAGTAAATTTTACTAAAATACAAATATATAACTATGAAATATAATAGAGAAAAAAGCTCAAATAATATATAAGCTTCAAATGAGATATTGTCAGAATATTTTTATAGAAGTACTATTTTAATGAAGCATCTAAGTGATAAAATTTTAGAAAAATATGCTCAGTTAACTATTATATAATTTCTCCAGAAAATTTTCTTAAGGGTATTAATTAAATTAGTTAAAACTTAACTTATTAAATTATTAAAATGAAACAAATTATCACAAGGAATTCCTTATTAGAAAATCAAACTCAGTCAATGAATTTGACAATCAAAATGGATCAAGTCATTTGATATTTTTTCTCATATTACTCACATATTAATAATTTTTTAATTAAAACATAAAAAATAGTTCGATTTGGTTTAAGCAGTTTTTTAAACTCGATACCTAAACCAAACTATTTTAGCAGTTTGAAATTTTCTCAAACCAAACCAATCTAAACTATTTTTGTGGATTGGTTCGGCTTTTCAATTTGACGGTTTATCTGTTCAAACTTACTTATAATATTTCAATTATCATATATAATTAATTTTTAAAAAAAAAATTAAAAAATAGAAGTGTGAGAGAAAATTGACAAAACAATTGTTACTTATATTATTTTGACAAAAATAATGAAATGATATGTAAAGTGTTATATAGCACTCCTTCCGTCTTGATTATTTGGTCTCATTTTTTTTTTAGAGGTCACAATATATGGTCCCCTTTCTACAAGAATTTTATTATACCTACCAGTATAATGATTAGTATGCATACATGTATATGTAGCATTCATGTAGATAACATCCACCCTTACCTCAACCCTTAAAACCTAATTTGGATGAATGATACATGTATATGTGTGTGTGTGTGTGAATATAATAACCAACTTACGGGTAAGCATAATAAAATTTTTACCCATTTTTATATTAAAAAATCTAATTTGCATTACTTTACAAATCTATCTATATATAATACTTGGGTTAATTTCACATTTCGTCCCCAACTTTTATAGTTAGTGGGTCTCCAACATTTCGATAACTCTCACGATAGGTCATTCTTGACGGTTTCTGTCAATTTTTTCCCTTAAATCCCTTGTTATATTACCATTTTATCCGTTATATTTTTAAATTAAAAAACAAAAAATTTAAAAACATATATATATATAAACTTTAAAAAAATAGAAATGGGGGACCACCTTGTGTTGCAGGAAATGGCAGCACAACTCTCCCCTTTTAGTTGCCAGAAATGGCAGTAGCAAAATCACCGCCGGAAATGGCAGAAGAAGGGGAGAGATGCAAGTTGCTGCATGAAATGGCAATTGCCATTTCCGGCAGCACAAGAGGGTGTCCCCCATTTCCATTTTTTTTTTATAAAGTTAATATATATTTTTTTTTGTTTTTAAAATTTTAAAATTTTTTATTAACTGTAAATGTTGGTTATTGAATGTGAAATTAACCTTTAATACTTTAATTATAACTATTAATTTTAAAATTTACTTATTAAATAGGGGACAAATTAGGAACATGAATAATAAGATGTGCCTTTCGAACACATTTCTTAATCCTTCTGAAAAACACAATAGACCAAATAATCGGGAGAGAGGGAGTATAATTTAAATAATATGCGATTTGTTAGTCACAAAAGGACAATTTTATTAAAATACATATTTTTAATTATTTTTAGAATAATACTATGTAGCACCAGTGGTGATTGGCACCAGTCTAGATGGCATTCAATGTGGCATTAAATGACAAGTGAAATTAAATGAATAAACAAATTACTCATTTAATTCAACTTATCATTTAATGTCACCTTGATATAGTGCCAAGCACCAGTAGTGCTAAATAACATTACTCTTATTTTTAACTTTTTTCAACAAAAGGTGTATTTTGTTGATATTAAATAAAATGGACGTTGTAAACCGTAATTCTTAAAACATAATATGTATATTATAAACATATTATAAACATATGGTGTATTTAGTAAATTTCTCATAATAATAATAATTAAAGAAACGCAAAAATGATGCATTTTCTAGTTCGTGAAACATCAGCATTTTCTTTTGTCAAGGGTTGAATCGAAATCTCTCCACTTAGAGTTTAATAGTAGAAATAGTGTCGTAATAATATCATGCGATGATGTGTCATCTGATATGAGCACATCATCACACATATAAATTACATCAGCAACTTATATTATACCACACTATATGTTTGTAATGTAAAAGTAATTAGATCATTTCTAATTTAATCTATGTTCGTGTGGCGTGGCGAATTTCATCCCCTCTTTTCTATTCTCCACGATTTGCTTATGGCAAAACAAAGGGGGTAGACCTTTTAACTTTAAGTTGTGCTACATGAATAAAATCACATATAAAAAATCTAATAAAATTGACACATGGCACAATCTTATTTTTCATCACATCACATCACTTTTCCATCAATACTTATCACATAACCCACTTGTCAATTTTGTCAACTTTTTTGTCTTTCTTTTTGTCAAATTAGAATATTTCTTTAAGTTTACTACCATTAATCACGTACTTTGTAAGTGATTTTCATATTGATATTATGCATTTTTAAATTCAAATATAAAATAATAATCATAATTCAAATACACTTATTGACATATTCGGGGTTGATTTAGGGTGGGGGCAATGGGTGCCGTTGCCCCCACAATAACCCTAAAAAGTTCATTTTATATTAGGAAAATTTTAAATTTTATAGAGTTGCGCTCGTAATATAATATAAAAAATAGTTGAAAGCCATGTCAAAAAGCTATTTGGTGTAGTGATAAGGGTTTAATGCTCCTTTAAAAGGTTATGGGTTCAATTCCCAAATTTTGCATGTTTTGTTTGACCAATTCTTATGTCCTATATATCTTCTTTTGATAATATTTTGCAAGTAACCTTATATTTTTGCTCTCATTTTCTCTTTCGTTTAAAAAATGTTCATTATCTAATTTTATTTTTATATAGTCCTTCAAAAAAAAATCTATTTTTATGTATACATAGTCCACTAGAAAAATTGGTTTTATATTGTATATTTTTGATAATCTTTTTCCCCTTAAAATGTCAATATTTATTAGATTCAACGTGTTAAAAATATATAGTAAGTCTAATGTTTCTTATTTATTTGCCAATTTATTTATTTATGTATTCACTATTTTATTTCATTTTGACATACAATTAATGTTTATACTTTGTGATTTTTTGGGTAAAATAAGAAATGACTGTCTTTTTTGTTTTTTTGTAAATATATAGTTTTCTATATAAACAGTCGTTTGTCAATTAATTTAACGTTGTTGGCCACTATAATACTACTACAAATGGCCCCCACAAGAAAAGAACCCTGGACATATATTTTAGAACTTAGTTTAGTAACAAAAATCTTCAATTTATTTTCAGTTAACAACTACATAATATTCTAATTTATCTTCAATATCCCTTTATATACCCATCTTTATTCACTATATTGTGAAATTAATAACGGATCGTTTCATCTACGTTTTCCTATTCTTCAAGTTGCTGTCACAAATAAACCAAAAGTGAAATCTATCTGTCATGAGATTTAGAAGATAATAAAGACACAAGCTTGCCTCTTTTCTATTATTACTAGTTAGCGTACGCGCGATGCGCGAAACCCGTGTTTTTTTTCACTAAAGTAGATTTATAATAGGAAATAGAATATTTAATGTATTTTAAATATAATAACACCAACTATAATTAATATTTATAACATGCTAAAAAAATTAGTCTAAAAAACTAAACACTAATGAAACACAAAGAAGTGGAGAAACAAATGCATTATAATCTTTCTTCAGTAGCGGAGTGAAACTTCAACTGCAGAAATATAGTGCTGGTCAGCACTACCCTTAGCAACATGTGTAATGACCTCTCCTATCAAGCGGTCAAGAGTTCGAAAGCATTGCCTGATTTTAGGAAGCTTGAGCATATAGTTCTAACACATGAAAAATGGATAATAAACTTGCAAGCACGATAGTAGAAATGAATTATGTACTTCCTTGGTTATTAATTATTTCAATAAATTTGAAATATTTGTACATGTACACACGAGAAAGGCAGGAATACTCACCGGAGCTTTTAGGGGAACCAACTTGATAAAACAAATTCCATGTGTCAATTCATGTTCCTCTCAGTTGCAACATTAGGCTAGGCACCAGAAAAACATTAGTCCCCTGCGAAATTGTCGAATGGTCGTTTGATTAAATATGAGTATTCAGAATAGATATTTTGAGCATTTGTATGTTTTCTTTTTATAAATTATTTATATCCAATGTGATTTGTTTAAAACTCATGTTTGACCATTCATGATTTTCCACGATTTTTGTTCATTGGATAATACAGATTTTTGCTCGAACAAATTTTGCTCATCGATGGATTTTTGTCCAAAAAAGTATTGCTCGTTGCTTGATGCTCATCAAATTTGGTATGAAGCATTTTGTTCGTCAATGATTTTCCTGGATTTTACCTCAAAAAGGTTTTGCTCGTTGCTTGATGCTCGTCAAATTTTGCTCGGAAGCATTTTGCCCGTCGATCATTTTGCTCATAAACATATATTATCCACCATCGAAGGCATTTTGCTCATCTATCATTTTGCTCAAATTTTGCTCGGAAGCATTTTGACTGTCGATCATAAACGCATATTATCCACCATCGAAGGCATTTTGCTCATCTATCATTTTGCTCAAATTTTGCTCGGAAGTATTTTGCCCATCAATCATAAACGCATATTATCCACCATCGAAGGCATTTTGCTCATCTATCGTTTTGCTCAAATTTTGCTCAGAAGCATTTTTCTCGTCGATCATAAACGCATATTATCCACCATCGAAGATCAACAAATCATGTCGAATGTCGAAAATGTCGAATGTCAATCATTTTGCTCATAAATGCATATTATCCTCCATCGAAGATCAACAAATCATGTCGAATGTCGAAAATGTCAAATGTCGATCATTTTGCTCATAAATGCGTATTATCCACCATCGAAGATCAACAAATCATGTAGAATGTCGAATAAATCATGTTTTGTCCTCGCTTTACGAGAACTACGATAAATGGAGTCTTTCTCTATAGTCTATAAAAGACATGCTCGAAAAAACAATTATGTCAATTGTTCGAGTTTTTTTGAGATTATGTTCGGCCGAGTGTCATCGTTAAACGATGATGTAAATGCTCCATATTGTATCATGATATAAATGCCGCATCATGTCGTACATAGATATGGTCGAAAGCTCAAGCGAGGAACTTGTTGAACATTCCCGATTAGTCAACTTTTGAATTTTATCTTTCAATGCTCGTATTTGTCCGTGCTACAATGATAAGTGGAAGCGACCATTTATTTTGGCCATTGCCAATCTTTCCTATCCTTTACCTCAGCCAATACATTGACGTATGAAGTGTTTAAGAGGAATGTATGATCGATCAATATGATATGGATGATCGAAAATGATGGTCTCACTGAGGATGTTTGTCTTCCTTGTCACGCTTGACCTCTAGTTTTCACTTATTAGAATCAACAAGAGGTTCTCGGAAGGATTTCATTACTTGCATAGTCTCCTCACAATCGATGTACTTCTCACTTCGAGTCAATAATTCCGTCATAGTTTCCAGTGCTCGTTTGGAAAGGGAAATTTGGAAACCATGATTACGAAGGCCATTCACTATGGCTATGACTATTGAGGACATCTGCAAATCTTTTACCCCTAATGTAGCACGATTAAAGGGAGTAATGTAATCACAGAGTGCTTCATCTTTTCCTTGAGTTATCTTCATCAATCCTATGGCTGTCTTCTTTTGACGAGCAAAAAAGACTGCAAATTTGGTAGCAAAATCTGAAAATGACTTGATTGATTTAGAAGCCAATATATCATACCAACCTTTTGCTTCTTTGTAGAAAGTAAAAGGGAAAGCACGACAAGCGTCGACATCTACAATTCCATACACGCGTGTTAAATCCTGATAAGCACACAATTGAATCACTTGTACCATCGTACTTATCAACACGTGGCATTTTAAATTAACAGGAAGAAGAACTTGCATGATCTCTTTTGAAAAAGGTTCTTCTTTGACAATAATTTGTCGATGACCTTTTTTCCTCATAATGGCTTCTTCCAATTTTTTGTTCACCAAGTCTTTGAGTTGTGTTTCCAAAAGAGTACCACGAGCATGGACGACCGTAGTTGTCACTGTATGATCGGCTTCAAAGACTGAATCAACAGCTTGAGTCGACCCTCAGACGTCTAGAAGATGAGCAGATGTTTCATGGGTGGCTGGAGGGGGAAATGGAGGTGTTTGCTGATTCTACAACAAGGTTACAAGGTTTTGCACTTGCATTTGAACAGCATCTATGCGCTGATCAAATTGGTCACGAGTCACAAATGCCTCTGCTATAGGAGGCACCGTATTCTCTCTTGGAGGGTCTATATTTTCTAGCAGTGGCCCCTTATTCCGGCGTTGGCGATGTGGAGCGGACATGGCGAGATAATTTCTTTCCCGGCGCCAAATGATTCTGTGTCGGTTATTTTGTTAGTTTTATGACGTGATGGATATTTTATGTTCGTTAATGAGAGTAGAGAGAAATTCATCCTCCATTGTCTGATTTAACTTCATATATATATAGGCAAAATAAAAAGGTAGTTAATTAACTGTTTCATAACCGCTCATTAGTTATTAATGCTTAACTACCGTATCTCAATGGATAAAGTTTAAATAACCGTCGTTATAGTATGATCATTTTTTAGTCTCTATGATCTAAATAATCATAGTCGTATAGTCATAAGATGATCATAAATGATCATGGTCGTATAGTCATAAAGTCAGTGCATAGTCCTATGATCATAAGGTCGGTGCATAGTTGTTTGATCATAATGTTGGTGTCAAGCTTGTAGACAAAATTGTAATGAAGTATTTTCATAACAAATTCTCTAATATAAAAATCACAAAGATTTTATTTGGCCATACAGGTTATCCTAAAATGCCAATATAGAAACACGATCGAAAATTTTATAATAAAAAATGTACCCAAGAGTTAAAGCATGAACGGTGAACGTAACTTTCTCTTGAAGATAGATGATTGAAAAGTCAAGTAATTTTCAAAAACAGCTAGCGAACAAGACTATAATGAATTTTTTGAATTATCATAATTAATGAAATTACCGTATCAATTTAAACCACTAAAATGTGTTCATGGCTGTAAATCCACCATTATCATCACAGTAATATAGAAATTAAAAAGTCAGAAAATTAATGGCTTTTCGAAACTCATGAAATAATAATTGAGATTGATAAAAGAAACAAAAACCTGATTCTGTAACAACTTTGCAACTATTCCAAATCAAACCACAACCAAATGAAGTAATAACTTTAAAACTCATGTTATTTTCTTTTAAGTACAGATGCGACTGCTATCGAGAACAATTTCTGTCAATACACCAAAAAAGGTACAAAGAAAATGGTCCCAAAATGAGAACCAACTTAGACATCCAGCAATCTGACATCCAAGAAAACTACTTCACATTCTACTGCTCCATATGCGGCTACAACAAAGACGGCTACAATAGATATATCACAGTGCACCTTGAATAAGACTACAAGTATGCAGCTGTAAAATACTCAGACTCGGACCTATCTGGATGCCTAGAATAGATTCTTGGTATGGGATGCGATGTAAAGTACCTTTGTTTTTGCTGTCAGTTTAATAAGTAGATTACACCAATGGGATATACTTACCTATTCATGGTGTGTTTTTGTTGCGTTAATGAGGATATATATAAATTTGATCTTCGCTTTTTTTTTTTTTAATCTGAGGCAATCACATGGTATAGAAAGCGTCTAAAGAATACACTAATGTCAACAGAGGATTTCCAAGAAGAGGAACACAACAGCCTTTTCTATCCCGTATTAACATTTATAATACTTAAGAACATCCAAATGGAGTATGTATATGTAATATAAGATTCTCTATGTTTTAGAGAATGCTTGCTTGTAATTAGGCTTTAACTCGTTTGACAGAGTGTAGAAACTTTGGAACCAAATGCGCAAGCAAAGGTGGTGGATTGGGTCAGTGATTCTTGTCTACCACCAAGATGTGGTAGGAACTTTGGTTGAAAGTAATAGTCTTTTGATTCATGAAACATGCAATATTCATATCCACATTAGCTGAAATATCAAGATCATTAGCACTGATAATGGCACTGAATTTACTGGAAATGAATGCCAAATGTTGTTGAGATCACTGGGGTCATCCATAAAAGGAGTTGTAGTTACACATCCTAGCAAAATGGAAGAGTTGAAATTAAGCACAAACATCTTCTTCAAGTAGATACAACACTGATGTTTCAAGCTAACACGCCTAAAAGATTTTGGCCATATTCTATTCTAATGGCTACCGATATCTTGAACCAATTTCAAAACCGTTGGTTGTCATTGCCACACAAGGACAAATTCGAAACAAGAGCACACAAAGGAGTTCTTCTAGGGTATAGTCCAGGAAAAAAGGCATACAAAGTGTGTGATCTAGACACTAATCAAATACACAACTCCAGAGATGTTGTGTTCTTTGAAAAAACCTTTCCATTTTCTACCCCACAACAATTATCAGAACATGTATCTTTACCATACCAGAAACTGACAACCTAATAGAAAATGAAGTATCAGCCATTGATCACATGGAAGATGGTTCTGAGCATGACACGGGAGAAGATTCTAAAGATAGTCCTACTTATATTTCTCTCAATCCAGATACTATTCAGCCTTCACAATCTTTACCAAATTCTTCTTCTTCTTCAGATATTCCTAGTAACACAATTCCACAAAATGTCATTCCTTCTGTTTCACATCCTACACAACTTAAGAGAAGCACAAGACCCAAAACACCTTCAATTTGGTTATAGGACTTTGTGAGTCATATGAGTGTTACATCATATTCACAAAATCTAGTACATACTCCACAGTATGCACCCAATACTCCACAGCATGCACCCTTTTGTTATTCCAGAAAATGTTAGCAATGCATATATGAGTTTTATAGCTAATGTCATAATAAGCAACGCACATATTCCTCCGATTCGAACAGTCAAACATGCAACAAAAATAAACAATCTACAATCTTTTTCTAGAAAAAAAATCAACCAAAAAAATTTGGGATTTTGGGTGGGAGGAACAAGAGAAGAATAAGAAATTCTTTCAAGAACAAAGACAAATACCTATGAGAACTCAGATAATCGCTTAAAAAGAAGAATGAAAATGTGCAGCTTCGAGTGTGGTTCTCTAGAGAAGATCTTTTGTGCTTAGGTTCAACGGCTTTTAGACCAAATCAACAAGGTCTAGAAGAGAATTTAGTGGCGGAAGAAGCTTCCAAGTGACGATCCATAGTGAGATTTGATGGAGTTATTGGGCGGAAGAGTTAGGGCAAGGATAGAGAAGTCGCGTTGAACAAGACGAGTTCAACATGAAGGGATTTGGGAATTTTTGCCATTTATAGTAGTTCTGAAACGACGTCGTATCAGACAAAAGAAATGAACAGTAGTTTTTCAATTGGCTCTTTTAATATGTAGTGATTACTAGTATTTTATATATAGAGTGATTGCCTCTTTTCTTAAACATGGATATGCGCTTGATTTATGAATGAATGAAATTCCCCTTCAAAAAATAAAATAAAATATAATAAAATCTTATAATCAGTTTTCACGGCAAAAGCAGTACTAGTCATTGACTGCACAAAAGTTTTCTCTCCAAATAAAATAAATTGTTGTCGGTCAATATACAAAATTTTCTTCTATTATCTCCTTCAGTTGAATGTCACACATCTAATGTTTAATATATCTTTCTTTATTACATCTCCACAATACGTACTCTAAAAAAAATCAATTTTTAATAACATAAATTCCAGACCAAGCTCGAAAAGAAGTATTCTAATGAGTAATAACCGAACAATTTTTCTCCCTTGCAGATAAAAAAATATTAATCTGCATATAAGATTATTCGCTCTTCGTGAATTCTATTCTACTTGTTCAAGCGATCGGATTTCACGACAAGAAGTATCCTCTTACCGTTTTTTGGTAAAACATTTTTAAAACGTGGCCATTATTTAAGGTGTCGCGGAAACCCCAGCGTTTATCTACTGCTGACCTCTTCCTACGCTGAGAAATTTTTCGAGATTGGAGTGAGCAAATGTGAAAAAGGAAGATCCAATATCAGCTCAGTTTGAATCAGTGAAGTCCCAAATGATCAATAGCCGCACCATCATGACTTCTGCAATTCTTACCCCCAATTCATCTGTGTCTTGTACTGGGAAGCTCACTGTGTGTGCTTTCTCAAATTCAGCAATTATAATTCCCAAACATGTGAGCTTTCATCATTTGAAATGCATCCCCCAATTGGGTCTCACTCCTTTTTCTTCTTGGAACGGTCTTAGGCATCTGGGCCTCTCAACCTCGCGACACTCTGTGAAAATTGGTGAATTTTTTTTCCTTGTTAGATTTGGGATATTTATTAGATATGCGTGTAAATTTGATATTGCCACATCTAATTCGCTATTGAACTGAACGTCTGTACTATGTCTATGTGTTGGCCGGAGTCTTAGTGTTTGAGTATTTTAATTGATGGGTTTTTGTAGAAAGAAAAGGCAAATGTAAAGGTAAAGGAGTTTATGCATCTCTATTTGGAGTTGGGGCTCCTGAAGCTCTTGTCATCGGGGTGGTGGCTTTGTTGGTTTTTGGGCCGAAGGGTCTTGCTGAGGTTAGCTTTACTTCTCCCCCATTTTGGATAAGATTGTGACGCAACACTGTTCCTATCATATACTTGCTGCACATTTTTCTCTGAAACTTCCCATCATAATTTCTTTTTGGAATTTATGTCTATTGCAATTTGCACTAGTAATAATCAAATGGCATGCTAGTCGATTGAGTAAAGGATGTTGTCAACGATTTGGTGGCTTGTTTTCATGAAAGCGCTTGAGGGAATAATGCTTATCCAGCTTTATTGCCAGTGCGACTTTGTTTTTCATGCTCACACTGAAGTATTGATTGAAAGCTTCTGATCCTTGCTTAACTTGCCTTTAGATGATGATAATTAAGGTTATAGCCATGGAAGATTGCTTGGGCAAACATGCATTTAGTTACTTCTATCTAAGTTATGGACTTTCTTGAACTTAATGAAGTAAAATGAACATTGAATTTTGCAAGGTTATTGGGTAACATAATAGCAACTTCAAGTATAAATGTTTGCCTCAGTCTTTAGTGTCTTTGCCAGAATTCATATTTGCCTCAACCTTTATTGTCTTTGCCAAAATTTATCTTTGGCAAAATTTATCTACTTAGCAGACACCAACAATTATTTTTAAGCAGAAGACCAATGTTATAGCTAGAAAGCTATTTAGTGCTTCAGAAATGTTCAAGTTGGTGCTTACCAATATGAGATCTTGACATGAAATATAAGAGAATGTTGAGCTCGTAATCTCAGTAATGTGGATGGGATGGTATATACCTGTGTGAAAATGCTTCTTGCTGACTTTGACCAAAACTAAAATCAAGTTAAAAATCAAGAAATGAAAATTTCAACATTAAGCTGGTTAACTTTTAGCTTCATGCTTTGCTATTATCAACATCTGCCCTTGAGATAGGGGTGGATTTATTACAACGAATATAACTCCGATCTCTTTCCAAACAATGCAGGTCTATTTTGGATTATATCCTAAACATTAGGAAAGGTTCTTCATTCTGTGTTGAAGAACTTGTGTTGTACTTTGCAAATGGCCTTTGAATTAACTAAAATGTTAAATGATGATTATGCAATAGTGATTTGAAAATGGATGCATCAAATATCTTCATAGATCTAATTTATGGTCTCCTTTTGGCTTTTTTTTGGGTTATGTTTCTCAATCAGGGGATAAGCTCTCTGTCTTGCAGAACTCACAATCAGTACCATTACATATCTTAGATGAAAAACTATTAAATGGTCGGATTAAATTAACAAGCAACATGAATTACCTAATATTTAATTAATAATCGTATTTTGTACTTATTGAATGAGGCACCAGCACCACCTTAAATAAAATTCTGTCTGATATCATTTACAACTCCTTTTTATTAAATAAATATGCTTAACAAAGCAAATTGAGAGGTAAAGCTTTCATGTCTCCATTTTGAAAAAATATATATAATTTTTCGCGTACTGCCGCTTAAAAAATTTGCGAGCTTCGCCAATTATTCATTGTTTATTCATCCTGCTCTTATAGAACTGCTGAAACTGGAAGTTATTTGAGTTTTGGTCAAACAAAAGTTGGCTCTTCAACATAGTTTTGCCTTCAGATTGTCATTTGGCCGTTCATTAAAATTGGAAAAATGAATATAAAATTACTTTTTAATTAGAAAATATAAATACATGTCAAGTATCTACTGAAAACCCAAAAAACAAAATTCTAGTTGCTTGATAAGAGAGATGGATTGACACGGTAACTTTGCTCAATAATGAGTTGATCAGTGCGTGCTTGGTTTCTATTAAATTAATAAGTTTATCAATTTAGGTATTTAACCTGTTGTTAAGATTGAGTAGTAGTTAAAGGGAGGTCATACAAATGGGTGCTTGAGACCGATTTAATTTCTAAATTTAAATAGAACCGTATGTAGTGGGGATCTCTAAATTGATGCCTTCCAACAGAACATTCTTCTAATTTTTTATGTTTGCTAACTACTATATCCCATTTAGGATTGGTAAAAATAGTTTCCATCTGCAAGGTGTAATTTTAACTTTGAAGGAAAATGAGGTGAAGTTTTGAAAAGGATTGCATGTTTTATGGAGAATGCTGGTAGAGTCATGAACAATGCAAGTTTTATTAATTTTATAGTTTCTCTGACTCGTGCGTTAGTGGAATTAGCTGTAGACCCAAAAGAGGGTCATTAAGAAGACCCAAAACCGAAACTATGAGATTGCAAGTTGGACTGAACTAAATCCCAATAAGAAAAATTTCTAGTTCCTACTTCCCCTTTCATACACTTGAGTTTTAAATCTTTATCTTGGGTAATAGATTATTCATTTCCTCTCCTGGCTGTTACGAGAAGGACAGGGGTAAGAATAAGATGTTATTTCACCCTCGTACCGGCTGATATAGTGTTCAATTTGCAATTCTTAGTTTCTTATTGTTTAAAGTTGCAACCAAAAGATACATCAGTGTTGGACTGCCAGTTGGCTTCTCTACCTGTATTGGCTTTCCATCTTCCCTTCCTACAAAACGAATAGAGCAGCTCCTTTCCTCCTACAAACCTAATCTTTTAATTATTGAATTAAACCTGCCTACCAAATGGAGTCCAGTTACCTGATGTTGTCTGTACTGCGTATACTCATTCAAGATAATCAGAAGAATTAGGAGAAGGAAAATGAATTCTCAGTCATAAAAATAGCCCTACTATAGGTCAAATGGTTTGATTTAGTGTGGTGGTAGGTATAAAATAAAATCTAGATTTAAAGAGAAAGGAGGAAGAAATAGAAGAAAGGAATTCTCAGCGGAAAGCCAAGAACTAAGTTGAGTGGGGGAAAATTCAACTACAAAAGTTTTTTTTTTTTTTTTGGGTATAATGCACTATAATATCACAGCCAGCACCATAACTTACAGTTGTTCCCTATAGGTTTCATTCATTAATTGATTTCCAGTTCAGTTGTTTAAAAAACAATGCTCAAGTTCTTTGTCCAAAGCAAGTCAACTTATGCATACAGGAATTAAATCATGCTCACATTGTCTACCTTAATTAAACAAGTCCAAGAAATTGACATATCGGGCTAAATAAACTCAGAGACCTACTCAAAGTAAGAAAATATAATTCAAAGTCACTTCTTGAAGAATTGCAATTCTTGGGAGGGAAGTGCAGAAGAATAAAATATATAAAGTGAGGGAGAGTGATGGGCGGTCTAAGTTTTAGCACAATAGATTTTGTGGGGTGTTTATTAATTTACAAAGATTAGATATCTATTGCCTGAACATTTATGTGGGAGAAAATGGTTATAAAAAGTTAAATAAAAGGTGTAAGGGACAAAAAAAAAAAAAAAAAAAATTCCTTTTCGCCCATTCAGTCGGGCACCCCCACCTGGCTCCGCCGCTGAAAGGGAAGAGGATTCAGTATTCAATAATGAGAAATAGTCTAATCTTAACCAATAATTAACCCTCTTACTCTTTAATTTCTAAAACAAATCTAATGTAAGCAGGTACAAGAAATCTATTTTATATAAAAGGAAATTAGTCTGCGGTACCTAGTACCGCATTTTTCCCGTTATTTTAGAATTTTGCTTACATGTTAGGTAAATTCTGCGGTAATTTGTATGCTGGATGTATATCTTATTTTATATTGGCTATATATCTTATCTTCTTAGGTATTTTGATGGATTTATCTATATTCAAAGTTTTTTGATTTTTTGATATATATATCTTATCTAGGAAGTATTTCTTAATTTGGATTAGTCTATTTTCTTTTAGCCCATGTGTTAATTTTTAATTATTTTTTATATGCTTTTAAATTGGGTCGTTATCAGGTTACTTTTTCTGTATATAATAAATATATGGATAAATATGGTTTAATTAATGTTTCATAGTTTACAAAATTCCCATTACGGCATAGTTATAGAGAAAAATAAAATGTTTGATTTCTCGAGGTCTAGGAATGACAATGGGTAGGGTCGGGATCAAGTATGCGATACCCGTTACCCTACCCATCAAAAACATTTTTGTCCTATCCCCGTATCCATTCCCACTTAAATGGGGCATGGGTTGGTGCGGCTAATTACCAATTTATTGGCCAATTTATATATCTATATATTTGTATTTTCATATTTACTTAATAAATAGTTCTATAAACATAGGGGTGTCTCCAAGATGGAATTACGATTGCGATTGAAATTATTAAACTTTCTTGATAAGTTTCATTGTCATTTTACTTTTCAAACCATTAGAGTTTTTGGTAAATATTTTTGTTTTTAACAAGAAATGGTTAAACTGGCAAGGTACTGGTAAAAAGTATGACAACCTTCCCCGGACCATTCTCAAGTTGGGCCGATTTTCTTTATTCCATCGCTGACCTAATTACCTGTTTAGTCAGGTATTCTCCATTTTAATAGGGTCGGATACCTGCGGGTATAGGGTTTGACAGGTTTTTTATCATCTCTATTGAGTTCACTTAATAGCATTCCTTAACTATTAATTAATAATAAGATAATCGAAATATTGCAGTTCAATGTGGCTAACCATACATTACTTAACATTTCGTGCTAATATTAAGATATAATTTGATTTGATATCTTCCTGTGCAATGCACGGGTGAGAATCTAGTAAAAAACCAAAAAAACAAAAAAGATAATGTAAATCAATCTCTAAGTTTATTCTTGATCGCTTAGAACAGCTTTTTATTTCATTCCATATCACATCTTTGCCTGACGTTGCTATTACTTTTATATATCATGTTAAATGTGAAGTAGTTCTGGGAAAGTCGTCTATTATTCATCCAACAATAATACATGATGGTATTTGTCAATTACTTGGAAAGGTATTAGGCTTTCGCACTTGTGTTCAGATTCAGTTCACCACTTTGATTTTTTGACATGGCAGTACATTTATAAACTTAGATGGCTGATAAATATGGAGATATTATCAACTGGTTAAGAGGCCCTCCTTGGTGTTTATAGGTGCATGAACCTGCTGTCAAATGTGATGCCATTTGTTGGGCGCCGCAGGAAGCCACATGAATGAATTAGGCATCTTGAAACTGACTTTGAGCAACGCCATATATTTTTAGATTTGAAGTCCATATCTCTACATTTTAACCATCTTTATTTGTTTCTCTTTGGAAACAGGATAATGCCGATATCTTCTTCTCCTCTTCTTTTTATTTTTTCATTTTTTTATGGGTCAGTGCTTCTTTCTGTTTACAGATCTGCATAACAGACTTATCACCTGTTGCATTATAGTATATGCAATGTTATTACGTCTAATCAGTTTAGTTGAGTTACATGGTTATATGGCACATATATTCCCAAGGAGGAAAACCAAAGATGGTGGGGAGAGAGAATGGATGGAGTGGGTTGGGTGGTTGTTTAGAGAGAAGGGGAGAAAAGGAGAATTAACTATCTCAAAGCAATGAAATTTAAATCTAATCATATTTCCATTCTGCCAGGTTGCTCGTAACCTTGGGAAAACTCTACGGTCATTCCAACCTACAATTAGAGAACTTCAGGTAGCTTTTGCTTAGGTTCAAATGCATGCGCTGTTTCTGTGATTTGGGCAATGAGTTTAAAAATATCTTAAGCGTGGCTAATATATCTTTTTATAGGAAGTTTCAAGAGAATTTAAAAGCACGCTTGAGCGAGAAATTGGTCTTGATGAAAGTGAAAATCCAGCAGAAAGGAGGAGTCCACCAAATACTAACTCAGAATCCAGTGAGTATAACTTTTGAAATCATTTTGGTCGTTTTCTTTTATAGTTCCAACTTTACAAAGTGATCTAGATCTACCACATTTGTGATCATGGCCTTTGATTTATATTTTGAATATAAGTATTTGCAGGTTTTTTAGTATTAAGAGAACATTGCTAAACACAAAAATTACCCAGTGATGATTCTGGAATACCCATGGATTTATTGAAATTTTGGAAATGCAACTTGCCTGGTTCATAAAATTTTTTGAGTTCCCTGGTTGGCTGGTTCGTGTATTCCCGATTATGAAACATAAAAATGATATCTACCTTATTGTGGATAAACTGTCGGCATTTATTTTTGCCTGTTTAATAAGGTGGATGGTACAGTATTACACAGTATGAAAAATGAAAGAAAGTCCTTGTCTAGTTCAATCATTCCTGTCCAGTATTGCATGCAATGCATGAACTTATTTGTTTAGTAACTTTAGTCTCAGAAAGAAGACTTTCTACTGGTATTTTCGAAATGACTCTTTCATTATTTCATTCCTCTGAAATATCAGATGTATCTCCTCCCGAACCTGAAGATCCATTAGCAGCGCAACTGAGAAGCACTCTTGCTCAGCTGCAGAAAGAGCAAGCTGAGGAGGCTGAGGCTAAGGCTAAGGCTCAGGCTGAGGGTCAAGGTCAGTAAATATAATGCATATAATGTTCTTTCTTTTCTCTTCCGTCTCTCTCCCTTGTTCACCTTGGTATCAGTTTCAGATGCTGCACAAGAAGTTACTTCAGAAACACCTCCGTCTGAAAACCCTGAAGATAATGCCGTCGAAGAAGCTGCATCAAAGGTGGATTCCTCACCACAGCCCCAAAGCAATGCTGCTCATGAAGTTGCATCGGCAATAGCTCCCCCAGCAAAGCCTGAAGGCAATGAACATCAAGAAGCTGTTTCAGCAGTATCTCCTCCTTCAAAGTCGGAAAACTAGAATTGGAAGAAGAGTAAACCAAGCGCTCATCAATTTTTGATTTATCGAGTATTTCATTGTAGTCCTGCAGTGAGTTCCATTTTGTCAGCTAAAAACCAGTGCCAGGGATGAAGAGTGGCAAAGATCATTTTCTAATTTTTGTTGAATTTGAGGCATTTGATGTGCTGTAGGAGAAGCAAATACCAACTCGTGCCAGGATTGTTGTATTCTAGAAGGCATAAAACTCTTTTTGATTCTTTAGTTCTATGTTTGCTTTACATGTAGAATTTCATTTTCTTTTTACCCACAAACGTCATGTCCGAATTATTTGTGCTGATATCTTCTCTTTAGAGAGATTCTAGTGCTCTGCAGTGTTGGAAGTCTTTAATCATTGTGTAACATATATGTCTTCTGGCCTTGTCCACCCCAAGGTACATTATGTCATAAAAAAATATCAAAATTTAAGAAGGATATACATAGTTGAAGTGGATTTAGATAACAAGTGAAAATTTGGTGCATGCATAGGTGTAGTAAGAATTATAATAATATTATTATACTTATTATCAAACTCATCAAACAATTGTTTATAATGGTCCACTGGTTGTTGCACTGTTATAAGAAGTATAAGATGTGAAAAATATTGAAACTGTTTAGGAGTGTAAATGAGTGATAAAGTATAATCAGTAAATGATAAGGTGCAGGGTACAGGTTTTGAACATAAACACGCCTAGTAACTTACGAGTGATGTATTATTATTGCCAACAGAAGGGAGATTTTTCTTTTTTACTGATGCAAAAAAGCAAGAGATGTTGTCTGTCTGTCCTAATCGTCATTTTTCCCCCTCATCTTCTTCCATTTCAACCATTTTTCTTTCTTCTCTTGCTACATCTAATCTTACAGTCGACATCTACCGCATAGTAGTATATTAGTATATATCTACGTTTGTGTTACTTTTGTTAATTATCCAAACAATATTCAACCTCAAGCGCAGAAAATACATCTTGAGTGGGGTCCAACTAAAATAAGCCCAAATACTAAACCCCTCAAAACCGCGCTCTCTCGACTCCCCCTACAGCTCGTTTCGTTCTGTGCATTCTACAATGCTTTCTCGCTTCATCTCCAAATCTTCACATTTCCATCTTCTTCGAACCCTAATTTCGTCACAAACCCACCTCATAGATCCGAAAGCCATATCACAAAGACCCTCCTTTCCGATTTTGAGTTTCTATTCGTCATCCAAAACCTCAAATGTGTCATTTTTCTCCTCAAAAAGCAACGGCAATGGAAACTTCGGGGATGATTCAGCAACCTCAACTTCGGATTTGTGGAAGCTGAACTCGGAAATTGACCAAGATATTGACTCGGTGTTTTCTGGAGAGCCTGGAAATCTAGAGGGCTTCCATGATCAAAAAGCTGAGGAAATTAAAAATGGCGATGGTGGAATAGATGGTATGCTTAAAGTGGTTGAGGAGAAGAATGGAAATGATGGGGAGTATGATATATTTAGAGAAGTGGAAGAGAAGAATGGTGGTGGAGGGGAGAAGTGGGCCGCCACGGAGGGCGAGACATGGAGTTTCAAAGCCGAGGGGAAGGATGGTGAAGAGGAGGACGTGTTTGGCATTGAAGCGGTAAAAGGAGAGATGGGGTCGAGTGGCTTCGAAACTGAAAGGGAAGTGAGTGTAGCAAGGGAAAAGAGCGCCGAGGAGAAGCAGCTCGAAGTAGAAGAAAAAGCTCTCACTGATGTACTCAAAGGCAAGATCCTTTTTTCACCAGCTATTCAGTTTGTTACTTGTAGAATTATGTATCTTTAGTTCAATATATGCATGTATCATGGTAATAATCTCATCTGCTGGAATTTACCTTTTAAGTTTGTTGGGATTTATTATGGAATTTTGGTGGGTCCAGGTGCTTTATGAGGTTTAAGTACGAAATTAAGATGGTCTCGGAGTTCATATATTTACAGAGTAATGGTCCTGACTAGTAATTGGAACTATATGTTTTGAATGTGGAGAATGTTCTTCCGATCTGAGAGCTTTGGACTAAGATCCAACAAGCATGCCTTTTTGTTTCAAAATGATATCGTACATACTTCAGCATGACCCTAAAGCTCTTATTTGTTTCCTTTGTAAATGTTACTTATCACTTTGCTCACTATCTTGAATTTTGAGCTTTGCTTTTCGGAGTACTATTACATCCGTATTTTAGCACTACAAATGCACCTAGATATAACTACTATTGGAGTACAATGCAAAGAAATCCACAATAAGTAACCTGGGACCTTTAAGTCCCATGGCCTCGGTCTAGCCCCCTAACCAAATGGACTAGGCCTCATTAGCTAATTTTGAGCTGAATTGTTGATTTCATCTGTTTCTGCATGTATTCGTGTTGGCTTGATGGTTATTTCTTGTCCTTTTAATATGGAACCTTAGGTGATGATTAAGGATTTTCAATACCACATAGTTTGAGTATGGTTAATCATCTTTTGAGGCACAAATTAGTTCCTATCTTGCTAAAGCTTTTGAAGATGGCGTAGTTAACTAGTTCTTGAAAATACTACATTTGTCAATATGATTTTCTTTCATTTTTCCTTTTGATGTCTCCCTCTTATTTGTATGTTTGATGCACAATATATATATATATATATATATGGCGTAGCTTCATGAGAACTGCATATGTCAGCATTTTTCAAAAGATTCATTCTGAGTGGAGATCTTATCTTACAATCATTTTCATATCAGGATCTGATTGGCAATATTTTAAAAATCCGTAAATTAAATTGAAATGCAACTGGGAGGCAACTTATCTTTATTGAAGGTTGATTACTAGAAATAACGGTACTATATCCTGAAAAAGAAAAACATGTTCTGCAAAGTACTATTTATTAGTGGATGACATATTGAACTTTGTGATTCTACTACTCAGATGCACTGTGTAGTGATGCTTTAATAAGTGTAGCTCTTGCATACATAAATGTAGTTGCTGAGTCAGATCTTGGTTTTTGTATTGTGGGGGTGGGGTGGGGGACGAAGGTTCAATTGAATGGTTATGCAATAGCATGAGGCAAGCCCTCCAATTTCCTCATGCAGTAACTATGATTCTTCCAATTTCTTATACAAGTATATAGTCGTTTATATACAATACCATTTGAAGATAATGTTCATCATCACATCATTTCTTGCAGGTCCAAATCGTGCATTCGGGGATCTTATAGCAGCATCCGGAATCACAGATGCAATGTTAGATAATTTGATTGCTTTGAAAGACTTCGAAGGCATTCAAGGACTGCCCCCTCTAAAGGATATTGAAGATCTGCGCTATGTAAAGAACACCAGAAAATCCAGTAGAGCTGAAATAGAGCTGCAAAAACAGGAGGAAGTTGCCAAGTCACGTGTCAGACAAGTAGATGATAAGGGAAGGGCTTATGGAACAGGAAGGAGAAAATGCAGCATAGCTCGTGTCTGGATTCAACCTGGTGAGGGTAAATTTGTAGTGAATGACAAAGAGTTTGATGTGTATTTCCCAATGCTCGATCACCGTGCTGCTCTTCTTCGGCCGTTCTCTGAAACTAAAACTTTGGGTTTTTGGGATGTCAGTTGTAC
>CAVNYN010222929.1:0-23584 GCA_963692815.1 Nyctanthes arbor-tristis
CACCCATGAATGGACCATAGGAAGTGCTGCTGGTTTATCTGGTGATTGTACCTTGACGAATAATTTTTTTCGATAGCGTTTATTTAAGGTATGGTTGTTACTGTGAGTGTTGATTTTGTTGGTTATGCTGTTAGTTGTGGTTGACGGTTGGATTTTTTTCTGGGGGCTCATTTTGTGCTTTCTTGTCCCAACAATTATTCGTCAACAAAATGAGCCCCTGAAAAAAGAGTCCAACTATTGGCCACAACTAACAACGTAATCGATAAAATCAACCCTTACAATGAAAATCAGACCTTAAATAAATGCTATCCAAAAAAATTATTCGTCAAGGTACAATCACCAGATAAACCAGCAGCACTTCCTATGGTCCATTCATGGGTGGAAATCCTATGCCTGCACTAGAGGAAGGCACCACAGAAGATCTTGGGTTTGTCATTAGAACACCTTCTGTTCAGAGCAATTAATAGTGAATTTGAAACTACCATAGCAATAAATGCAACCCTTCGACCAAATTTTCCCTTTCGATCAAGAAATCACTGTCTTTCTTCAATCTTTCGACCAAAATTTCTAATATCATTTTGTGTAATCAAGAAAAAATATCGTATTCACTTATTAAAAAAAGAAACAACATCGTATAATCAATTTCGACAGCGGAGATGACGGAAGGAAACGAGTTGAGGGAGGTAAGGGGAGATTTTAATGAAGGTTGGGGACTAATGAGGCGAGAAGAAATAAAGAACGAGGATAAAATTGTGTAAAAGTCAAAAGGTTGTGGGATGTAAAGTGAAATTAACGCTATCTTTTTTAGTTAAATTACCTATATTGCCCTTGAATTTAATGGAAGTTTGGATGGAAAACGTGAGAAGGGACGAATGTGGAGATTTCACTAAAGGTTGGGGATCTAGGAGGGGAGAAAAAAAGAATAGGGACAAGATTGTGTAAAAGTGAAAAGAATGGAGACAAAAGGTGAAAAAAACCCTATTGATAATCAAGGATAATCGGGGTAGCTTTGTTCGCTGTGGAACTAAACATATATATATATATATATCCAAGCATTCTATACGGTTCGAGAGGCAGAGGCTTGGGGTATATGTGTAGAGATTGGGTGGGTTATTGGAATCGATGAACGGCCAATTATCTTTGAGGTTGATGCAAAGGCTTTAATCAAGGCTATCCACTCAAGGGACAAGGAAAACTCAAGCTATATAGTTTGATGCGCTCTACAGGAAATCCTTTAGGTGTCGATTACTCTACTAAATACATGTCGATTCTAGAAGCAATGAATTTGATGTCGACTCTGTTATAAATACATGATATTCGGATTATGCTACAACATCAGTCAAACTTCTCATTACATTTTACTAGAAGAAAAGCTAATGAGGTTGCTCATTGTTTAATTAAGGCATTACAAAACCGTCGAATACCTTATGTTTGGTACAAGCCACCTAATTTCATAGGAGCTCAACTTTTTTATGATAACATTGCTGATTCAATAATATAAGTTCGTTTTTGTTAAAAGAAAAAAGAAAAAAGAAAAAACAATGGATTAAGAATGAAGTAAAACTTCAATGTTCACAAGGTTGAAACATTTTATTGAGACATTAAATATAACGGGCAAAGTGGACATTAACCCCAAAAAAAAAAAAATATGGTTATGGGCAAAACCAGAATATGAATATTTTATATACATTCCCCATTTTATATATGGACAGTTATATTGATCCCACCCCTTTTTACTAACCACACCATGTTTTATTTGCTTCAAAAGCCTCTGACCTTTACTAATTATTATAATTAAGTTGAATTTATTTTTTATTGTCACTTAGCATTAATCTACAAATAATTATCACACACTATTTTCACCTACAATTTATTCTTGAAATTTCATTGTTAAAAAAAAAGCTTTAAATATTTTAAATTGGGTAAAATAATTAGAAAAAACAAAGGGATGGCATGTATTCTCTTAATTCTAAAATAGATTAATAGAATCTTTTAACAGAAAATATCATTAATGAAAAATTTTTAACTAACTGAAATTTCAAATGAAAATGGACTAGAAAAAAAAGGTTGTGTATATAAAAATAACAAAAATGAAATTTAAGGACATTCAGTGCAATATTGATGCGGTGTGGTTATTAAAAAAATGTGGTTTAAATATATTTTCCCTTTATATATTGGTGATGTGATATGTTTAATTAAAAAATTTATTAAGTTTTGATTATTTAATTAATTTAATTAACTAATTAATAATAATTAAATTAAATTAACGTGGGATGCTTTATGGAAATTTGGCGGGAAGGGGTTGATTCATAAATTTACCGTTAAGAAGATTTCCAAATCCTTTTCGGAAAAGAGTGTACAGTTACAACTCACCTAATATGAAAATGAAGCAATAACCCCATCCCTTCATTGATTCATTTATTCATTCAAAATTCTTTCAGAAAATCTATGGCTTACCCAGATGATGAAATCGCTGGTTTTTATGAAGAAGTATTCACAGATGGCGCTTTCTCGGAAGAACATGCAAACCCGTACGATGAAATAATGGACGATTTTGATTTCAATATAGCCGCTTTTAATCAAGAAGGACCTGCACTTGCTGATTTCTTGGAGGATCGAGACGATGAAATAATGGAAGAGTTTGATTTCGACGCAGTTCATTCTAATCAAGTATCAGAACTTGCTGTTTTCTTTGAGGAACTAATTGAGCTAATTCGATTGGAAGAGTATGAGTTCGAAATCGACCCAACTTTCTTGGATGAACATCTAATGATAAGAGACTTTGTCAAAGCCGACGAGGAGGAGGAAGAAGAAGGGCGAGAAATTTGTGTTGTATGCCAAGATGAATACCAAGAAAAGCAAAGAGTTGGAAGGCTTTGTTGCGGACATGAATACCATGTCGATTGCATTACAAAGTGGCTGTCGCGGAAAAGCTTTTGTCCCCTATGCAAAGCCAAAGCATTTTGATCCATCATTTATTCAGTCATTCTTGATGACGATATTATAGAGAAAATTAATGCGTTCTTCTTCTGTAACTTTGTTATTTGAGTTGAAAGTTCCATTACAATGTTAAATTGTATGAGTGTTACTAGGGGCGTAACTAGAAACAGTTGAAGGGGTAGCCGAAACTTGACGACTCTACTAGAAACACTAAAAAAAAAAAAAAAAAAAAAATTTTCCCAATTTTTGAAAGGGTGTAATAAATGGGTTTTTTTTTTCCCTGAAAACGGATAGCCGTGGTGGAGCGTGGTAGCTACCCTACCTAAGCCCCTCGTCATTACCTTGTTTACCATTCCAACTCCGACAATTACATCTTCGGCAACAATTCTCAAAGCTTGACCTCCCCGGATTATGCTGTTCGATCTCCTTTCTGTAACAACTGCCGCGGCTTCTTGTTGATTACAAGACTCCTGCGCTGATTCCAAATGGCTTATGTTACCTTTTGTTTTTCTCTAGGTTTTGGATTCAATTGATTAAGTGTTTCAATTTAGTAAATAAGGTAGATGGAATTCTGTGTATGAATGAATTGTGCTTTATTTTTATTTATTTATTTTTTACTCTCAGCTGAGTATATGAAATAGATGCAATACTATGTAAATATGAAAAACTAGTGGGTTGAACGTAATTTGTCAATATAATTAAACATTACACGATATTATATATGTTCTTTGACTGTGAAAGATTTGAATTCTTAACAAAGTGAGGGACTTTGTTATCACTACCAAAAGATGCGTGTTCTCATGGTCAATAAATGATAACGTCTTGAAAAAAAGATTTACAAAATCCACGTAAATTTCCTTTCTATTTTTTGTGGATAAACTCTGATCATAATGCAACTATACAGTGCATATCAGTTAAGTGTTGTAAAATGATTAAGTTGCAGCACAGAACTAATGAACTTTTTTGGATGGTAATTCTTAGAATGGAATCATAAATGATTCTGGCCCTTAAATTTTCAAGTCCTAAGAAGAGAAAATTCTCTTGGTGTTTCATTTTAACTATAACCAGAGCTTGTAGATCCATTATGTGGATTCAGTGTCTCTTTACTAAGTACGATATAGTCATTGTTTACATCATTGTTCACCACATTTGAACTATCGAAAGCCTTTCAATTGACACCACATTGAGTACCACTATGGCTCCTCCTCCTACCGGTTTTCTAAAACCAGCAAGCATGTACCTTACCCTCCATAGAAACAGCAAGCGTTAAACATCTAATCTCATAGGATACAATCCTCAGACGGGGAACAAAATACGTTATTGGAACACCCGACAAAAATTTAGAGTCTTATCGAGGTTACTGAACCTCTGGAAGGGGGTAAGCAGATCTGGGTAAGAACAGAGTTATATAAGGAAGTCAAAACAAGATAATTTTGTTTTCAGCTTACAAATAATAGTCATTCACTTTTTCACATCCTAACTCGTTTCTCGACACACCATAATTAAGAAGAGGAATAGTAAATAACAAGCATACAATTTTAACCTTGTTACAGAATTCTAAGTCAAATGACGAACTTACAGAAGGAGAGAAGAGTTAGATCGGAAGAGCGTATATGAATGTATTACAATTGGAATGGAGAATGCATTAATTTCGCTGTAATATTGTCATCAAGAAAGAATGATCGATCAATGAATAGCGAATACTTGGGTTTTGCATACGGCGCAAAAGTTTTTCCGCAACAAAGCCTCCCAACTCTTTAGTTTTCTTGGTATTTGTCGACGCCAACTTCTGGCTGTTCTTCATCATCTGATTTCTCTGTTACAAGAAGCTAAAAATACAGAAAAATTGCTCCTTCCGACTAACATGGACCATCGCCAGTGGGAAAATGTTTTCGAGATTGAGACTTGGCTTGTTTGAAACTCTTTAAATTTTTAATTTATAAAGTAAATTTATAAAGAGTTGAAATGAGTGGTGGAGATTTAATTGAAGTTTAAAATGTATGGTGATTGTTGAGTAGTTGTCAAATCAACAGTCAAATCATGGTTTGTGAATTTATAAAGAGAATCTTTAAAGAGGATCAAACAAGGCCCGTTCTCATCTAGGTAATGTTGATAGACATAGGAAAGAAAGCCCCAAATAGCAAGCAACAAGGCCATGACTTTTACACCATCCATCTTATCATGGAAAAATATAACTGCAAGAATTGGAACAATGGGCAGAGAAACAGTACTGATCACATTAGAAAACAGAGAAGAAACCTCAAAAATCAAACCTAGTAATCCCACAGAAGATATTTGCCATGTTATTGCTGTCCAAACCAGAGTCATAATATAGGACACTTTACCCTTTTGAAATCCTTCCATTTCTGCTCCCAAATTTGTCCATTCCCCACTTGCAAAAAGCCCCACAACTGAGGCACAAGTTGCAACAAAAGATGGGTAGACTTGCATGTCAAGAACAGCATCAAATGTTTCTCTCTTGATTACTTTCTTGAATGATAGCTCTAATAAGGAGAGGTAAAGAGAGTAAGTAGCCGACGCCCCGAGTGTGCATAGAAAACCGATTATGTATTTGGGTTTGGAGACTTTGGTTGTGTCGTCGGTCGGGTCCGGATGCACAGCCAAAAGAGTGGCAGAGATTGAGAGAAGCACAAGAGAGTTGAATGTTAAAGCAGTAAACTTCTGTGAATTCAAAAGAAATGAGAAGAGGGCATTGAAAGCCAATTGAGTTGCACATATTAGAGAATATGTTGAGACAGGAAGATAAAGAAGTCCATATGAATACATCATGTTGTCACCCACCAATAGTAGCCCAAAAAACAAGTAGAGCAACAAAAGGGAGGTGATGCCGGTGCCGGAGCCGGAGGCCGAGTTGAGAGCCGACGATCGACGGCGAAAGAAAAGTAAGAGGGGAATTAAGATGGGGAAGCCAGCCGATTGAACAAAAGTTGCCATCCATTTGCTGTTTCCACCTTTATCATAATATAACCTTCCTAATAAAGTGGCGGAAGATTGACCCACAAGAAGAAATACAGTATCTGAAATATACGAAACCACCATCCCAAGTGTTTTCTTGCAGGAAGTTGATGTGATTGGCTTGGAGAATCAGTGTTTGATTCTTTCACTGCCAAAAAAAAAATTGAAAATTTATATGTTTTTTTCCTTAACTCAATCCTTTTGGGACATAGGAATTTTGAGAGATCAAAGAAAAAAAACAAACCTCTGGTTGGTAGTTGTACTTCTTGAATTGAGTCCATGAAGAAGTGAATTTAGTTAGAGGCAATAAGGATTCCTTTCTTATTTTCAGAAACAGAGGAGCTTGAAACACAGGAAGGAGCCGCCTTTTAGAGGTGGATTTTTTTGGCAAATGAGTGGCAAAGTTTGACTTGTGCACTTGTTGTAATTATTATTATGATGATTTGGAGGATATTTACAAAATGGGGCAGTTGTGGTCAAATAAGAAGAGAAATTGGGAGTAAATGGGCGGCAAGAGCATCAGGCTTTTACACCATATACCGCGTTGGGTGACGATCATAAAGTTAAGAGTACAGAAAGAAAAGAAAAAAAGATCAAATTGAGGAGGATGAGAAGAAGGAAGAGTGATGACAGAGAGAGAAACATGCGTGTTTTTTTAATTTTTTTTAGGTTAGTGAGGGAGAAAAACATCTCTCCTGGTCAATAATGAAAATATTTAATTTGGGGCAAATGATAGGTAATGCCGATTTTGTAATGAAACGGCGTTGACTCTTTCGAAAAATTGTCTAAGAGCATGTCTAATTTGACAGGGTCAAATAATAAAATTGAGTTCTAAAGGAAATGTTCCCGTTCTCATTATTATTTTGGACGGTCAAAAGAACTTTTCACTCTAACTTTATATAAATTTAACTAAAAGGTTTTTGCTCCCTGTTCTCTGTTTGGTTAGATCTTCCGATCTGGGATTTCCATCCACTTATTTATCGGTTTTTTGAAACTATATTATTAATGTTAGAAACAAAAAGAATAAATAGTCTTTATTTTGATAATAATAATGAGAAAAAATATAATTAATGATTGAAATATATCCATCTTAAGGTTGGGTTCGGCTAGGATGTGAAGCTTTCGTCAGTTATATTTCCAAGTCTGTTTCCATTTAGATAGCTTGATGAGTGCACGTTAATTCCATATATAAACCACACAAGGTTCGTCTCATGTAATTCGCTCCGATTCCATCTTACGCATTGAGTCTCATAGTTACATTGCAATACTTCTACTCGATTTAAACTCAAGGAATATATGAAAATTTAATAAGCAAACTCAATCACGTTTATCAAATTTTCATCAAATTTACAATTAAAATATTATTTATTATCAAATTATACGGTATATATTTGAAAACATGGAATGCAATTAATGAATAGTAACCTTTATTATTCATGTGTAAATCTTTAGAAACTGTTAGAATTTGAAAGGAATTAATTTATGAGTACATGACATAGATTTATTTTAATCTAAGAGTTCTGCTTCTATTAAAAAAAATTGTTCAGTAACTTATAACCGAGAGTGCTCACGAAATACAATGTATATAGGAAAATTCAAGTACTTTCCGGAAGTTTTGATAAACAAACTTTTCACCCTTGCATGCCACGTGTATTTCAAATCTAAATCATGTGTATTTTAAATCAACATAGTATGCATCCATGTATGCCACATGAGAGAGAAATTTTTTAACAAAACTTCAGGGAAGCACTTGAAACGAATTACACACACACAAAAAAAAAAGAAATTAACTCCATGGTACTTTTTACCACATTTTTCCCTTCAAAACTGTCTTAAGTGAGCTTATTTTAGACTTTTTCTTATATATTAGGTACATTATGTAGTAAATTGTCGATTAATATTTCATTTTTTCAATTAATTAGGGATTATGGTCCTTGTCTATTCTTATCTATAAGAATCTTTCGTTTTCTAAGTCCTTTCTGATTTATTATCTTTACTTCAACGGCTAAGATATCAAATTCGAGATTTCTATATTGGATCTATCTTATCTTCTTAGGTATATATCTTATCTATGGAGTATTTCGTAATTTACATTAGACTATTTCCTTCTTAGCTGATGCATTAATTTTTAATTATTTTTTATAAGCTTTTAAATTGAGTCATTATTAGATTACATCTTTTGTATGTAATAAATATAGTTTAATTAACATTTTATAGTTTGCAAAATTCCTTTTATGATATAGTCACGAAAAAGATAAAATGTTTAATTTCTTGAGGTATGAGAATGACAATAGGTCGAGTGGAGATCGGCTAGCTGCACCCGTTACCCTACTCATCAAAATTTTTTTCTCCCATCGCTACTTAAATTGGGGGGGGGGGGTCGAGGACAGAGTGGTATGAATAATTCATATTATCTATTTATGACCAATTTATATATTTTATTTTCATTTTTTGTTTTAATGAATAGTGTTATAAACACTAGAATTGCAATTGAAATTACTAAATTTTCTTGATAAGTTTCATTATCTTTTTATTTTTTAAACCATTAGAAATTTTAGTGATATTTTTATTTTTGTCAAGAAACGGTTAAATGGACCGGATACGAGTAAAAATTATCATAACCTTCCTTGTCACACTGTAAAATCGGGTCGATTTTCTTTTTCACATCTTCGACCTAGTTACTGGTTTACTCAGGTATTCCCCTTCTTAATATGATTGGAGGTGTAGGGTTTAGCAGGGATTTTTTGTAATTCCGACTAAGGTCACTTAATACCATTACATATCGAGCAAGCATATAAGAACTATTAGGGTTAATTTCACAAATCGTCTTTAATTTTTGAGTTAAGAATCAGTTGAATCCCCAGCCTTTTTCGACCTTTTAGGTCCCCAACCTTTCATAGATTCACATGAAAAATCATTTTGTCACTATTCCGTTAACTTTTTATAAAAATGAGCATTATACCCTTGAATTTTTAATTTTAAAAATGAAATATTTAAAAATAATAAGATTTTTTTTTGAAAAAAGGAAAACCCCACCTTAGCCACCCCTAAGGAAGTTGCCGGAAACGATAGCAAAAATGTTTTTTTTTTTGAGGGGGGGAGGGGTTAAATTCCCCATTTTCGACAACATCTACTGCCAGAAAAGTGGGGACTCACCCTTAAAAAATGCTACCATTTTTGGCAGTATTTTTGTTGCCGTTTCCAACAACAGAAATTGGGGTGTGAATTCCTTCTTTCTGACTGCTGCCATTTCTAGCATCATTTTTGTTGTCGGAAAAGGCGTTTCTGGCAGCAAAAATGCCGGGATTCACCTCCCCAATTTCTGCTGCCAGAAAATGGTAGCAGGCTGCTGTTTCTGGCAGCAACAACTGCTGCCATATATGATAGCATTCTTAGGGGGTGAATTCCCCCTTTCCAGCAGCATTTGCCTGAAAGGGGGAACTCCACCCTCTCCACATTTTCACTGCCGGAAATGGCAATAAAATGCTGCCGTTTTCGGTAGCTTTATGAGGGGGATGGGTGGGCTTCGGTTGGGTTTTTCTTTTTTTTTTAAATATTTTGTTTTTAAATAAAAAAGTTGAGGGTGTAATAGTCATTTTTATAAAAAGTTAACGGAATAGTGACAAAAAAGACATATAGTGCGAATTTATGAAATGTTAGAGACCCAGGAGATAAAAAAAAGGTTGGAGACCGAGCTGATTCTTAACTCAATGGTTGGGGACGATTTGTGAAATTAACCGTAAGTAGTACTCCCTCTATTTCACAAAGATATTCCCCTTTTTTTACTTTTTATTTATCCTAAATTATATTCCACTTTCCGTATTAATTTTTTAATTTTCTACTATACATTCATTTATGGTGCATAGTAATCAGCAACAAATAAGAACTAAAGTGAAATATTAAAAAAATTAAAGGATATATTAGGAAATGTATTATTAAATTATACATTTCCAACAACATTTATAAAGTTTTCTTTATCTATGTAGAATAAAAGGGAAATATATTTCTAGGGCAGAGTGAGTAGTTAACAACAAGATAATCAAAACATTATAATTCAATGTAACTAATCATACATTATTTAAAATTTCATATTAATATTAGATACAATTTGCTTTGGTATCTTCTTGCATAGTACAAGAGTAAGAATAAATATATATATATATATTTATTTATATAAAAGGAAAACAGTATGAGGTATAGTTACCGAAATTTTCCTGCCAAAACTACAATTTGATGATATTTTTAGGCTAGTGGCGGCAATTTTTATACCCATCTATATCTTTGTTATTTCAATTTTAATTGGTCTGATTAGATTTGGTTGTTTTGATTTCTATTTTCTCTTATTTCTTCTATCTTCAAGGTAACATTTTGGATTTGTGGTAATCTGGTTTCATTTAAAATTATTTATTGACGGAGGAGATTTAATTTTTTAGATAGGAAAAATGTCCGAAATTGGAAAGCTCCTCGTTTAGTTTATTTTTATATATAGTTTTTATCTGAATTAATATATTATGTTATCTTTTATAATTCTTTTGTTCTCCCCTTAGTTATTTTAATTCGTCAAAATATAGCATTATAGTTTAAGTAGCTCAAATTCGATCTTTAAAGAGAAATATTTAAAAAAATATGGATCACATTGGATATATATGAAATAAAATTGATTACTTTGATTCTAAATATAGATAAGTTTCTATATATTTATATATTTAATGGGTGAGATTTCATACATGTATACTCGATTATTTTTAAAAACTTAAATTAAGAATACAAAATATTTATTAAAAGTATTTGGATTTTGAAACGAAATCTAATAAATGTAGGTGTCATTTATATAAAAGTTTACTTTTTTATTTTTTAAAAATCATTTTTCATTGCTTTGCGGTCTACTTGAGTTACATCTTATTAGTTCACTATTTTATTAGATAGATCTTATCAGATAAAGGTGGGAGCTAACTTATGCAATTCTAGCGGATTATTAATAATATTATTATTTATCAAATATAATTAGTTTATTTTAGATAAGTGCATTCATCATCTTATTATAACCACTTATTTTGAAAACTTTCATTAAAAAATTAGATTGATTTATACCAAGTGCTTATTAGGTTACTTATTTTTTACTCATTTAACAATCTTTTATTCTCATTATACAGATTTTATTTATATATTTCGAAATATTCTAATATATTCACTCAATAAAATAGTTTATGATAATTTTTTTTTTATAATTAACATTTTAAATTTTATAAAATGTCTATTACAATATAGTTAATAAATAAAATAAGATACTTTATTTTCTAAGGTCACATAATTATATTTCATATCCAGTTTAATATAATAAGTACTAGTCTATGACAAATTAACAAAATATTACGGTTGACAAGTGCTTGTAATCATGCGTTATTCAATTTTACGTACAACGCACATGTGAAAATCTAGTATATAATAATAAAAAATCATATTATAAGATAATAATAATATGAATACATATTATTACTAGTATAATATAATAAATACATATAAAAATTAGGAAAATTAGATAAAGATGCAAATATAACGAGTGTGTTGGAGCATATAAAAATTTTCACTCTAAAAATTTAAATATGCTATTTAAATATAAAGAGTATCTTAGAGATATTATTAATAGTTATGATATAAATTTGAATAATGCCACGTAGCCCTTAATAAAAGACGACTAATTCTAAAGAGACGTAAAAAATGGGCAATTCTTACTTAGCACATATTTATTAAATGATTATTACATGAATACTATTTCATCATCTGAGCTATATCTGCAATATCAGTTTTTCGTGTTACATTTTTATCTCTCCATAAAGATAAAAAAAGAATAATGGAGATGTTAAATCAACTTTTAAAGACGTGTCAGTTAGCAACTATAACGGAGGTGTTAGTACCATTATTAAATAAATCTTTTTTAACCTAGTGCTAGAGCATCTCTAAGAGATTTTCTATTTATAAAGAGCCTTTTTTTTTTGGGTAAAATAGAGAGTATTTTTAACTTTAAAAAGTGAAAATTTTTACACTCCAACAAGCTCTCTATTTTACCTTCTATTTTTCAATTTTCAAGAAAAAATTGTTATTTTGACGTACTTTTAATTAATATATTAAATCATTAAATATCAATAACCAATAAAGTTAAAAGACAATTTGTATAATTTAAGAAAGAGAATGTTGACACTTGTGCTTATTTAATAATAGAGAGTAAGTATAGCTCTCCAAATCTGGAGAGCCAACTCCGTTATCTAAATAAAAAAGTTAATTTAGAAAGGCTCTTGGAGTATACTTTTGGGACTTTAATTACTCTCTAAGCTAAAGAGCGTTTTGAAAGTAAAGTTACTGGAGATTATCTTGGCACTTGTATCTGAACGGTTTATTGTTAGAGAGAAAGTAAAAATATTTCCCTTCTATTAATCAGAATCGCAACTATTCAAGAATGCATACAAGCTTATATACAAAAAGTGTAACTAACCGAATCTGAGTATTAGATGCAAAACTAACTACAGTTAACTATAACTACAGTTAACTAGCTATGCTGACATGGAAAAAGAATATACAAAAAATATTATTTACAAACATACAAATATTCCACATCCTCCCCCTCAAGGTGGACTTTGATAAGGATCAATCAAAGCCAACTTGGAAAGCAAATGTCGGAATTGTGGAGTGGACAAGGATCGGAAGAGCACACCGGCAATCTAATCCCTAGTAGAAATGTGTTGAGGAAGAACAACACCACCTTTGTAATGTTGTCGAACTAGGTGACAATCTATCTCCAAGTGCTTAGTTCGTTCATGAAAAACAGGTTTAGCACTAATATGGAGAGCAGACTGGCTGTCACAGTAGAGGGGGATAGGTAATTGGAGAGGCACATGTAAGTCTTGAAGCACATAACAAATCCATAGGAGTTCACACAAGGTAGAACCCATGCTGCGGTATTCAGCTTCAGTGGAACTCCCGGATACAGCTTGTTGCTTCTTTGTTTTCCAAGAAATTAAGGCATTACCTATAAAAACACAAACCAGTGACGGAACAAAAACCAGTGACGGACCTTCTAGTGTCAGAGCAAGATGCCCAGTCAGCATCACAATAAGCCTTTATCCCAAATTTAGAATCAGTGTGAAAGAAAAGACCAGATGAAACATTACCCTCGATGTATTTTAATAAATGTATTGCCAACTGCCAATGAGTAGTGCTAGGATGAGAGATGAACTGACTTAATTGTTGCACAGCAAATGTAATATCTGGCCCGGTTAGATTCAGATAAAGCAATCTACCTACCATTCTTCTATGCTGATCTGGATTGTCCATAAGTACTCCATCAGTTGAGGTAAGTTTACAACCTTTTGGAAAGGGTGTGGTAATTGGTTTTGCACCTAAAAGCCCAGCATCTGCCACTAAATCCAAAGCATATTTTCTCTGATTGAGATATGTGCATTCAGCAGCTCGAGCTATCTCAATGCCAAGAAAATATTTTGCAAAACCCAAGTCTTTAATTGTAAAAGTAGCATCAAGTGACTGTTTTACCTTATTAATCTCCAATTCATTGTTCCCTGTCAATATAAGATCATCTACATACACCAATATAGCTACAAAGACATCAGCAGTATGAAGAGTAAATAAACAATGGTCATGTTCTGATTGATGAAAACCATAAGCACCCAAATGTTTACATAACTCAAGGTTCCATTGTCTACTGGCCTGCTTAAGCCCATAAGGGGACCTTTTCAGTTTACATACCTCTCTGGCCTAGCTAAATTATAACCAGCTGGAGGCCACATATATACCTCTTCATCCAAGAAGCCATGCAAAAAAGCATTGTTAATGTCTAGCTGATACAAAGGCCAACCTTTGATAGTGGCTAAGGCAATAAAAATCTGGATAGTGACATGTTTAGCCACAGGAGAAAATGATTCAAAATAATCAACCCCAGCAACCTGATTAAAACCTTTTGCCACTAATCTAGCTTTGCATCTATCAAGAGAACCATCAGTTTTCAATTTAACTTTGTAAACCCATTTTGAGCCAATGGGTTTCTTATTATCAGGAAGGTCCACAATATCCCAAGTATCATTCTTTTCTAGTGCTTCTAGCTCATTACTCATAGCATGTATCCACTCAGCCTTCGTACTAGCTTCTTGATAAGAAGTAGGTTCTTGGATAGAATCAATGTTGGCTAGGAAGGCAATGTATTTAGGATGCAAAGAAGGGGATACAGTATAGGGAAAAGTATGAGGAGTATGGAAGGATGAATTAGGATGTGAGATAGGTACATGTCTTGTATGTGTCAAATTGGTTATAAAATCTTGATGCCATATGGGTGGATTTCTGGGTCTAGAACTCCTCCGAGGTTCAGGGATAATATCAACTATGGGAGGTGTAGGAGAATAAGATGAAGGTAGAGGACTGAGATCCTCAATGGCTGCTGAAGGCTCATTAATGATATTATAAGGCACTCCTGGACAAGAAGGTAAAATCTGAGCAGTAGAGGAAGGAATAGAACAAGGTGATATATCAGCTTCAAAGTCAGTACCAGGTTCGGAAGAAAAAACTAGTAGAGGTGGAAAATCAAAATCAGAAACAGCGTTATGATAAGGCATGATATGTTCATGGAAGATAACATCTCTGGAAATGTTTGGAATGAATATCATAGAGCTTGTAACCCTTTTGACCTGTGTTAAAATCCAAGAAAATACATTTAAGGCTTCAAGGTGAGAGTTTATCCTTGTGAGGTCATGTATCAGTGGCAAAACACAAACACCCAAAGGTTTTGAAGTGGTGATATGAAGGTGGCTTGTGGTACAGTAACTCATAAGGTGTTTTCCGTTGGAGCAATTTTGTGGGTAATCGATTTATAATGTAAATGGCTAGAAGAATAGCTTCTCCCCAAGAGGTTTTTGGAAGGTGAGATTGAAACATCAATGCTCTTGCAATTTGCAACAAATGCTAGTGTTTTCTCTCAACCACACCATTTTGCTGTGGTGTGTAAACACAAGTTTTCCGGTGTAAAACTCCAATGGATGAAAGATAGGTTTGAAATTCATGGCTTAAGAATTCTGATCTGTTATCTATTCTATGGACTTAATTGGCATGGCAAATTGTGCGGAAATTAATTGTTGAAATGCCTTAAACGTACTCAAGACTTGGGTTTTATGTTTCAGTAAAAAAGTCCAAGTACTCCTGCTGAAATCATCAACTATGGTAAGGACATAGCGGGCTCCAGATAATGAGGAGTGTTTATAGGGTCCCCACAAATCCATATGCAATAAAGAGAAAGGTATTGTGGTTTGAATAGAGCTCTTTTGAAATGGAAGCCTTTATTGTCTAGAAAAAGCACAGATATCACAAGGTGAAAGAACATCTTTATCACATAAAGGAACAATGTCCAAATGCTGTAATACCTTTGCTGACACATGGCCAAGCCTATTGTGCCATAGGTGAACAGAAGTTAAATTGGACTTATTACAAGAAACATTGAAACTGTTAACAGAAACAGAAGAGTATTTTTTACTGAGCTGGGGAAGATAATGCTTGAGAGTTGAAGGGGAAAAGGAATTCTTGTCCAGGACATAAAGTTCCTTGCACACCCTTCCAACAGCCAATAAGTTCTCAGTCAAGGGGCCCTGTAATAAGCAATAATCATCAAAGAAAGTGAACTTTCCTTTCGATGTTTTGGCCAATTTCCTGACAGAAAGTAAGTTGAATTTGAAGGTAGGTATGTGTAATGTTTCAGACAGTGTGATGTTTTTTGCTAAGTGAATAGGCCCTTTATGTTTGACCAAATTGATGGTTCCATCTGGCAAGTAGACAGGAATAGTTTCATTGATGGGTTCAGGGGAAGTAAAGTAATTAATGTCATGACACATGTGATTTGTAGCTCCAGTACCAACTATCCACGTTCCTACTTCTAACTCTTGAGTAGTACTTAAGGCAAAAATAATTGTGGATTTAAAACAGAACCTGAGAAGTCCCCAAGATGTGCAAGGTTCACCATGCTGTCCCTTTCCCTTTCAAAATTTTAAGAAGCTCTTGCTGCACCAAGTCTGCTAAATTCACACCGGCAAAAGGATCAGCTCTTTTCTCAGTTTCCAATGGAGTATCTGCTACACTTGCGACCACTGAATTTGTAGTTTTTGCTTTGCCTCCTCTTTTCTGCTCCTTTAGTTGTTTAAACCAGTCAGTATAGCCATGTAACTCAAAACAAGTGTCCCTCTCCTATCCATTTTTGCAAAAATATTTGCAATACAGTAATCTCTTTTCTTCCTTAGTAAGTGCTGCTTTCTTCCCTCCTGCTTTACCTCCTCCTTGTTGCCTTAAAACTCTGAGGTTTAGCAAATAAAGCATTCAATTCAGTATTATCCCCAAATACGGAATGCACTTCTTTCTGTTTTTCAACTGTCTGAACCATAGTGTAAGCCCGATTCACAGTAAGCAAAGGATCAAGCACCAGAATCTGATTTTTAATATGTTCATGCTCTTCATTCAACCCCATTAAGAACTGCATCAACCTAGTTTGTGAAATCATTTCAGCAACTATCTTGGCAGACTCACAAGTGCTTACAGGTATAGGCAATAAAAAGGCTAATTCATCCCAGAGTTGTTTAAGCTTTGTAAAGTATTGTGTCACATTCACGTTTCCTTGAGTAATGGAGGCTATCTCTCTACGAATCTAATACAATTGTGGTCCATTACATCCGCCAAAACGTTCCTCAATTTCAACCCAAAGTTCTCTACCAGTAGAGACATACAAGAAAGCATTCACTATTTCCTTAGCTATAGAATTCAGTAGCCAAGATGTAACCATGTAGTTGACACGACTCCATTTTTCATATATTGAGGAATTTCTAGTTGGAATTCTCACAGATCCATCTATAATTCCCAATTTGTTCTTCGCACCTAGGGCTATCCTAACTGACCGACTCCAAGCCAAATAATTCTTACCGGTTAAGGGTGCTGTGACCAAAGCCATCCAAGGGTGATCTAAACTATGCAACGCTAACAGATCATCGTCACTTTTCTCGCGAGCAGGTGCTCTAACCAGATCGGCGATTTTGAGATCATCAGCGTCGACCTGGACATTTTCATGATGATTCCCAGCCATCGCAGCTCAAAACTGATATTAATTAATAGTTCAATTACTAAATTTTAGCTTCGAAATTCAGTAATCAGGAGGAAGGATTGCCTCCTTGTGGCTCTGATACCATGAACGGTTTATTGAAAGAGAGTAAAAATATCTCCCTTCTATTAATCAGAATCGCAACTATTCAAGAATGCATACAAGCTTATATATACAAAAAGTGTAACTAACCGAATCTGAGAATTAGATGCTAAACTAACTACAGTTGACTATAACTACAGTTAACAACCATGCCGACATGGAAAAGAATATACAAAAAATATTATTTATAAATATACAAATATTCCACAGTATCTATAAAAAATTCTTTTTATTTACTTGATAAAGTTTGACAAATAATTTTTGACAATTATGAGTCCATTTGAACTTAATGTCTAAATTTAACACATTAATTGTGATCATTATTAATTAATTATTAAAATTAACTTACGTTTCATTTGGTATTCACTAAAACTACATTTTCTAGCCTATGTGGCTATCTAAAATTAACACGGCCATTGTAGATGCTCTAAACCCATTTACATGGCAACTAATGTGGTATTGAATGATAAGAGAAACTAAATGCAAAAATAAAGAACTCACTTGATACCTATTATTTAGTACGACTTTGATATGATACTATGCATGCACCATTGGTGTCAAATATCATTACTATTACTACAAATTTCAATGTTCATTTTTTGGTTGGACCAAATCGTATTTAATTTTATGGCTAAAGATATTAAAAATTATAAATATAAATTAGTAATTAGGAGATGTAATAAATCTGTTCTTTGAGACAAGTAAAATTAAGACACACAACCGTAATTTTAAAACTAGACGAGGAGAAAGTGATGGTTCTCAGGGTCACTAGTACAACCGCTAATAAAAAAAAGTATTAATTTGTAAAGTAATCAATTTTCGAATTCGCGGTATTAAGAAAGATCATCTAAACATTTTAGAAAAGACAAAAACATATGAATCAAATTAAATAAATATTTTATTTTTATTTATTTATTTATTTTTTTTTTTTCAAGCCAAATCTTTCAATTTCATTTATTGAACATCATCTACAGATAGTGTTTAATGAAAGATAGGTGAGGACACCCAACACTGATAAAAATTACAACCCAGGGTTTTCTAACTAAAATCTATGCAGCCATGTTAGCTTTAATTTCTTACCGATGGCATGAAACTAACAAGCATCAACCCTTGAGATAAGGATGAGACTCACTCCTACAAGCGTCCTTTAGGTGAATGGGCTTCAAGCTCATGAAGCAGGCCTATGACAACACTCGTGTTCGATTCAAACACCATCTTACGATATCCTTGCTCCTACGCCACTTGATCCTCTACAAAATTATGTGGAGAAGAATTACCGAATACCGTATTTATCATAGGAGCCAACATCGATCCCTTATCCTCACGACAAATCACGTCGCCCCCAGTCATCGATGCATCCACATTTATCTTTCCCAATCCTCTCTAGGCAAACTGCACGCATCATTCCTCTGTCGCCCCACGTTTTACATGAATTTTGTGGTACTCTGCTGGAAGCTCACGAGCTACTACGAGTGTCTGGTCATTATTGGAATTCTTTCTTTCGAACACAACCAAGTTCCGGATATACCAACAATGCCATAATGCCACCAATAGCCATTCAAACTCGCTTCTGCGCAAAGATTGCCATGCACTCAAAATGAACTCATCGAAGCGCCCTTCAGAATTTCCCTGCAGCTGTGTGAAGCTTGTGAATCAAGATACTATTGATAACATCGCATCCCACCATAACATAAGAAACCATCTTACCACTTTGTACTACAATGAGGATAATATGGGAACCAGTGAAATTATTTGGACTGCTTCTAGGAATGGCAATTTCATAACCTTTAACATGTGGAATAGTGTTAGAGAAAAACATACCGGGAGCAACTATTGGGAAATTGTTTGGTCAAAGAGGATACGTAAGAAAATCAGTATTTTTTGCCGGAAATTGTAGCATAGATAGATATCAATGGATTCCACTTTAAAATAAAAAAAAAAGTAGATTTCAAATGCAGCTTGCTTCTAGATGTCAATATCGTATTGCCTATGAGTCTATTGAGCATCTTTTATGTTAGAGTACAAGAGATGTTTGGGAACATTTTAGTAAGAATTGTGAGGTAAGAATGCGTCAAGACAATTCTTTCCAGCAGATCGTTATACACTGGTATCTATCACAAAAGGAGGCCAAACCTGGTGATCTGTATGCCATTATCACTCTTTTGGTTGTGAGGTTTATATGGATTGCAAGAAATGGGGCTTAAATACAAATAAATTGATATGATGAGTCAAGAGGTCATTAACAAAGTCGAGCTGTATATCTTCGTGCTGGATAAAGTTGGCATTGTCATGGAAAATTTTTGGCCTTTTTTTTTTTGGAGTTAAGGACTTTATCAAGGAACCAAAAAGATTCAAAAGATAGGCAGTTATTGTTTAGTGGAAAGCTGATTCAAGCTTAATTGTTTTTGGGGGCATTGCTATGGATTACACTGGTGAGGCAGCATTTGCTTTTGAACAATTTCTTCAAAATGGGGGTGCTTTAGAAGCTAACATTTAGACCATTCCCAAAGGGATTCTTATTTGCAAGGAGTAAAAAATTAAAGTGGATATCATTGACAGTGACAATATAGGGGCATTGGATCATGTTTTTAATTAATAAAGAGGAAGGGCCTTGAAAGGTCAAGTATCATATTGAGAGAATTAGAACCTATATGCAGAAACTTAAAATATCTCTTCAGCGAGGCAATGTGACTTAGTGGCAGATTGGCTTGCTTTCCAAAGTGTCACTAACCAATCTTCCAGAGTCCTTAACCCTATTGAACTTAGTGGAAGTGTAAAGGGGCTTATCACTTGATGCTTGGGGTACCCCATCTATCATAACGGTTCACTAAGGTAATCATGGCTATAGATTTTCTCCATTCTTTGATCTACATGATAGCGGGCCTTTTTGTGAGTTCTTACACCTCTACATAATCCTGACCTATTCATCCAAAGTCCTTTTTCCTGGCTAGTTGGAACAACTGTCCTAGAGAGAGATTCACAACACACTTACCCCGACTCCCCGCCTCATTTCCACCTTCTTATCAATCCCTCTCGTTGGATTTGGTCCATATTAACATTTTATAATGCTTTATATGTTCACATTCCTTTTTTCCCAGCTTTCTTTGTGTTTTGCTGTTATCTACAGGCTATTGGCCCTAGCCAACTGGATGCGGAGCTTTAATCTTGCAAATTGGCTGCTACAATATTTTTGGGTATGGATGTTGCATGGTTGCTTTTACTTGATGTTACCACTCTATTTGTCTTTCCCTGCCTATTGCATGCTGGATGCAGAGGTTTGCTTTATTCTTTGCGCCACCTACAAGTCTGTTTATCACTTAAGGCACTTTATTTCTGTTTACCCACCAATTTAGAGAGGATCCTTTTTCCCCGCAGACAACCTTTTTTTCTAATACTTGTTTCCCCCCACCTCCTCACTTATTATCACAAATCTGTGCATTGCTAGAGAACAAACCTCCCATTGAAAAAACATTGCAATTGACTTTTATTCTTACTTAAAACTCCTTGCATCATATTACCAGAGAGAGGACATCCCTTGGCATAGTCCCTTTAACCAGAGTTGTTCCATGTTATTATCTCTATTGAATCAAACCACATATTTCGCTTGTGTTTAATTGATGGTATATTTTACGCTTTTTATCCTATTTACTTTCATCAATTTTGAACATGTTGATGTGGTTTTTCATCAAAGCATCTTAACCAGTTCCTTATCATCAAGATCACCTATGAAACCACAAACACCTTGGAGAAACTCTACCAAGAGGAATTGTTTGACATCTTAGCCAAGTCAAAAGAATATTTGATAGTAAGAAAATATGCTCTTGATAATACTGATGATGAAAATGAAACATTCAAATGTGATATCTTCAATCGTGCAACAATTTGCATATTTCAATTGGAAGAAAGGAATACTATGGCCAAGGAGACTTTCTATTTGTCAAAGCAATAGGTTTATAGGCGGGAAATTTGAATATTTGTATTTCTTCAACTGAAAATATATACACGTACTTCCCGACAATGCTACATCTAAAGTGATAAATACAAATTACATTAATCGAATCTAGATAAAGAATATTTTACAATTGGATAATTAATCTAGACACATTAATAATCTTGGTGGAGATTGAGCTTTATCTTCAATGGAAATCACGTGCAATCTTGAATGTGGTAAGAACTGATTTAGTTGACTATTCTTGGAAACCTCATTCTTGATTTCCAAAGACTCTTTGTGCTTGGAAACTTTCTCAAACGCGGAGTTCTCAGTCACCTTGCATGGGATGGACATCTCTTTGTATGGAGGAGCTTGATTCATCTTAATATGCCCCCGTAAGACGGAACTCCCATTGTGGATTCCGATCTTGGAAATTATTCTGTAGAATGATGCGATAGACAAATAGTTTGGTGAGCACATCAACAACTTGATCCTGTGTAGCTCAAATTCGATCTTTAAAGAGAAATATTTAAAAAAATATGGATCACGTTACATATATATGATATAAAATTGATTACTCTGATTCAAAATACAGACGTGTGCTCTTCCGATCTTATTTATATATTTAATGGGTGAGATTTCATACATATATATTCAATTATTTTTAAAAACTTAAATTAGAAATACAAAATATCTATTAAAAGTATTTGGAATTTGTAACGAAATCAAATAAATGTGGGTGTTACTTATATAACAGTTTACATTTCTTTTTAAAAATCATTTTTCATTACTTTTGCGGTTTACTCGAGTTACGTCTTATTAGTTTACTATTTTATTAAATATATTTTTATCCGATTAAGGTGGGAGATAATTTACGTAATTCTAGTGGATTATTAATAATATTAACATTTGTCAAATATAATTACTTTATTTTAGATAAGTACATTCATCATCTTATTATAACCACTTATCTTAAAAACTTTCCTTAAAAAATTAGATTGATTTATACCAAATGCTTATTAGGTTACTTATTTTTTAATCATTTAATAATCTTTTATTCTTCTTATGTAGATTTTATTTATATATTTCGGAATGTTCCAATATATTCACTCAATAAAATAGTTTATAATAAATTTTTTATAATTGATATTTTTAAAGTTTATAAAATATCTATTATAATATAGTTAATAAATAAAATGAAATACTTTATTTCCTAAGGTCACATAATTATATTTTATATCCAATTTAATATAATAAGTACTAGTCTATGACAAGATAACAAAATATTTCAGTTGATAATTGCTTGTAATCATACACTGTTCAATCTTACGTACAACGTACAGGTGAAAATCTAGTATACAATAATAAAAAATCATTTTAAAAGATAATAAGAATATGAACATATATGATTACTAGTATAATATAATAAATACATATAAAAATAGGAAAATTAGATAAAGATGCAAATATAAAGATGCAATCTTACGTACAACGCACATGTGAAAATCGAGTATACAATAATAAAAAATCATATCATAAGATAATAATAATATGAATACATATTATTACTAGTATAATATAATAAATACATATAAAAATAGGAAAATTAGATAAAGATGCATATATAAAGAGTGTGTCGGAGCATATAAAAATTTTCACTCTAAAAATTTAAATATGCCATTTAAATATAAAGAGTATCTTAGAGATATTATTAATAGCTATGATATAAATTTGAATAATGCCACGTAGCCCTTAAAAAAAGAAGAATAATTCTGAGAAGACGTGAAAAAGTGACATTTTTACTTAGCACAAATTCATTAATTGATTATTACATGAACACTATTTCATCATCTTAGCTGTATTTACAATATTAGTTTTTCATATCACATTTTTATCTCTCGGTAAAGATATAAAAAATGAATAACAAAGATGTTAAATCAACTTTTAAAGACTTGTCAGTTAACAACTATAATGGAGGTGTTATTTCCATTATCAAAGAAATCTTTTGTTAAAATTGTTTTTTTAACTTTAAAAACAATTTTACCACTTGAGTTAGAGCATCTCTATTTATAAAGAGCCAATTTTTTTATTTTATATTTTTTTTGTAAAATAGAGAGTATTTTTAACTTTAAACAGTGAAAATTTTTACACTCAACAAGCTCTCTATTTTACCTTTTATTTTTCATTTTTCAAGAAAAAATTATTATTTGGCATACTTTTAGTTAATTATTAAATCATTAAATATCAATAACCAATAAAGTTGATATTGGTTTTTCTGGTCAGCTTTCACAATAACCAATAACGTTAAAAGACAATTTGTATAATTTAAGAAAGAGAATGATGAAACTTGTGCTTATTTAATAATAGAGAGTAAGTATAGGTCTCCAAATCTGAACAGCCAACCCCATTATCTAAATTAAAAAGTTAATTTAGAGAGGCTCTTAGAGTATAATTTTGGGACTTTAATTACTCTCTAAGCTAAAGAGCATTTTGAATGTAAA